>JASSUY010034455.1:0-26912 GCA_032466535.1 Forpus xanthops
TCTTCTCCAGGCTGAACAGCCCCAACTCTCTCATCCTATCTTCATAGGGGAGGTGCTCCAGTCCCCTGATCGTCCTCATGGCCTGGACTTGTTCCAACATTCCAAGTCCTTTTTATGTTGAGGTCACCAGAACTGCACACAATATTCCAAGTGAGGTTTCAGGAGAGCAGAGTAGAGGGACAGGATCACTTCCCTCGACCTGCCGGATATGGTCAGTTTTGTGGGCTGCAAGCGCACACTGCTGGCTCATATTCAGTTTCTTATTGACCAACACCCCCAAGTTCTTCTCCACAGGGCTGCTTTGAAACTGTAGTCACATAACTTTGGGGAAACTGGTTTTCAGACACCACCACTACTGGCACAGGTCTGGAGACAAGACCTTCCGTATGCTACTGTATCAAAATACAGATAAGAGGTTGACTAAATTGGAATTCTCAGCTTGGTGGACAAGACATTAATCTCCAAAATGTTTTAGGCAGGAACACAGAGCTCATTTTTGCCGTTTGTTTGTTTTGTTTTACTTCGAGAGGGACCTTGCTTGTAGTTTTGTTCGTGGATTTTTGTTTTACAAAGGAAGTGGAAGATTCCTACACCTATTTCCATACCTCCTCACCATCTGCCACTCAAATCCGAAGTACATTCATTTAACTCCTTGTTATAAAGAAAGCGTTTGGATCAAATTGCACTGAATTCTTCAGTTTTCAAGAGGAAATTCTTATATATTAGTATCAAAGTCCAGAAATCAGAGAAATTATTACCACTTGTTACCTGCTGATCACGGATCCACAAGTAAAATAAGTTACCCTCTTTATGTATCTGTCTCTGGAAGAAAGCAAAGTAACTAATAAAAAAAAAATAAAATTCAACTTTATGCTGGCTGTTTACATAAACAGAAGCTTCCTCCAGGCTACACGGGATTATTTCATTTTAATCTAAGCACATAACAAAGCATATGTCCCAGCTTTAAAACAGAATAGAGAAAATAATCAACTACTCTATAATTACAGGCATATGGATTTGTGACCACAAGAAAAAAGCTGACTGAATTTCTCATTATGACAAAAGAGCTCTTAAAACAAAAGAAAACAAAACCCAACTGCCAATAATGCCATAAAGTGCCAATGTTATAAAAAATTGTAAAATGGTTTGGGTTGAAAGGGACTTTAAAAGACCATCCAGTTACACTCCCCCGCCATGGGCAGGGCCACCCTCCACTAGACCAGGCTACTCAGAGTCCTGTCCAGCATGGTCTTGAACACTGCCAGAGATGGCACAGTCACAGCTTCTCTGGACAACCTGTGCCAGTGTCTCAGCCCTTATAGGGAAGAATTTCTTTCTAATACCTAATCTTAATCTTCCCACTTTTGACTTGGACCGATTTCCACTTCTCCTATCACTTAATGCCATTGTGAAAAGTCCCTATGGAGATACTTCTTATAGGTCCTTTTCGGTACTGGAAAGCTGCTCTAAGGTCTCCCAGGAGCCCTCTCTTCTCCAGGCTGAAGAAGTTAAAATTCCTCAGCTTGTCTTCATAGGAAAGCCCAGCCCCTTGAACATCCTTGTGGCCTCCTCTGGCCCTGGCCCAACAGTTCCATGTCCCCTTGTGCTGGGGGCCCCAGAGCAGAAGACAGGACTGGAGGTGGGGTCTCACAAGAGCAGAGCAGAGGGGGAGTATCACCTCCAGTGACCTAATGGTCGCACATCTTTTCATGCAGCCCAGTATATGGTTGGCTTTCTGGTCATTGCTGGGTCATGTTGACTTTTTTCCAAACAACGCCCCAAGTCCTTCAACTCAGGGCTGCTCTCAATCTAGTTTCCACCCAGCCTGTATTTGTAGTTTGCTCTTAATGTGTCAAAAAACAAGTTTAGTGTAATTTCAAAACCTCTGTAAAAGAAGCTTTATGTTTTTATTTAGTCAAATACTTGACTAGGTGAACTCCCTAATAAAGCTAATAGCCTTTATCACTGCTGCTTAAACTAAATAAAACTTAAAAAGAAGCTTGCTACCCTGTCAGTATGCATCCAGAGTCTAAATGAGATGTACTGACTGGTGAGTGTGTCCTATAGCACACATACTTGCTACCTGGCAATGGTTTGAACATCATCTTGGGACAGGATCCAGTAGAATACACTTTTTCCTGTACAAGACTGACACTAAGCAGGTCAAACTCATGTAATCTCTTTCCAAATCATCGCTTCATCACTCTGGCAAGTTGTCAGTACAGAAAAGAATAATCTGGTTGAAGCCTGTTTTAATAGGTGACAGTTTTCTGCCCTAGATAGCCATGAAATTATTGACACATTTTCACAGTCAGCAGGAGGAAAAATGCACTTGGAAATCCAGTGTGTCACAGCTGCTCTCTGCAGCAAAAAAGCTTGTGCTTGCAGCAGGCAGCTCTGCATTGAAATAGGCCTCTGCTTTGTATCAAAACTCCAGTTCAATACAGCAGCATTTATGAATACAGAGAAGTATTAACATTGTAAGTCAAAACATTATTGATAAGAAAAGCCAACAGGATTCAGTCAGTGGGATTATGAATTATATCTCAAACATGTACACAAATCAATTAAAATACCAAATGCTTGGGAAAACAGGCTGGTAATAACTTTTTTTGCCTTATCGCCTCAACTATTATTACCCTTTAGATCACCAGGCTGAAGCTCAGATGTTCATGAACTTGGCTTATAATTGTTATTGAAAAGCAGTTTGTCTCCAATGGAAATTGTGAAGAAGTGAGATCAAAATAGAAAACAGTCCATGAAAAACAACTCAGTCACTAAGGGATCTTATTTTTATATCCTTCACTTGCTTGCATTGCTTGTGGGTGCAAAATTTTAGAATATTACAAAGCCTACTCCAGCTCTTCCCTGGCTGCTAGGTCTGTCTTTTTACTCTTCTGCATTACAGCTGATCTTTTAAAACCTGATACTTACTATAACAGCTTGACTAGGTAATTAAGAAGGTTTGTTGCCAAGTTATCCTGCTACTAAAATGTTTAATCTTGGAGGGGTGCATTTACTCAGGTATATTTTTGAATTATGCTGTATCACAACTAATAAGAAAATTGGAGTTGCAAGGCCAACCGCACTATAAAAAGCAGGACAACAAACATGAGATCTTCTATTTCTGCCAGAAGCATGATGTTCTAACCATCAGCAGTTCAGTAGGTAAATACCTTACAGGTTGAAATCACTTTGCTCCAAAGTTTCAAATACAGTCATTTATGTTCTTCCTACCGACCAGTAGCGTTGAGAGAAGTCAAAAGGGCATCTATCTACTCATGCAACATGACAGTTTTAACAGTTGTGTTACATCCATGATATTTCAGGGTAGCACAAAGAATCTGTGTCACCACACAGGAATATAATATTTAAAGTGCCGAACAAGCCTGCCGTAGCAGGGGGATACGACAGAAAAAGTTTCTCATTTACTGGATTTCTTTAGTCTTTTGTTTTGTGATTTTAATACATCCTTTCCTATTATAGATGATAGACAGTCTTGGAGTATTTTCTAGTAGCATCTACAAGAAAGTTTCTGGCTACTTTCTAGGCACCTATTAAAAAGGGAGAGCTGCGCATTCAGGAAGGGCAGATAAAAGATGAGAGAATTGGAGCACATGTCACAGGTCAGATCTGGCATGTGGAGAATAAATGCAGTTGACAGAATGTGATCTTTAGAAACCACTAGGGAGATTTTAACATTCCAGTACATTTCTCTGTGCATCTCTCAGTCTCACCTCTGACAGCAAAAAATCCCCTTCAATACCAACCTCTGAGCTTTGCAAATTGGAAACAAGGGAATTTCCGTTCCCCTTAACCTCTTCCCCCAAGGCAACCACCTGCTAAGGAAGTGCCAATTTCCTTTTTTTTTTTTTTGTCTTTGAACAGAGAAGAATGAATGACCAATATATATTCAGATGTTTATTGTGAGAACATAGCCTTAGAAGCACCTCCTTAAGTATACAGGTTATGAAGCCTTACTGCTGTAGGCTGGATCACTTGCAAGTTATTGCTTAATATGGCTTTATAAATATTTAAGTTAAAAATTACCTTCAGAAATTTCATGAAGTTATAAAAGCTTGGGGCTTTTTCTTATATTTTAAACCTCTGACACTGAAATTGGGGTGCTTCCCATCTGTTTCACTCCTCTCTTTACAAAAGCTCACTGCAAAACACACAGAAAACCTTTCAGGTGTCGCAGTTCCTGAGAAATAATCATAGAACCATAGAATAATTAGGGTTGGAAAGGACCTTAGGTCATCTACTTCCAACCCCCCTGCCATGGGCACTAACACCTCCCACTAAACCATGCCACCCAAGGCTATGTCCAACCCAGCCTTTAACATCACCAGCAATGGAGCATTCACAACTTCCCTGGCCAACCCATTCCACCCTTACAGGAAACAATTTCTTCCTCAGATCCAATCTAAACTTCCTCTGTTTAAGTTTGAACCCATTATCCCTTGTTTTCTCACTACAGTCCCTCATGAAGAGACCCTCCCCAGCATCCCTGTAGGCCTCCTTCAGATATTGGAAGGCTGCCGTGAGGTCTCCATTCAGCCTTCTCTTCTCCAGGCTGAACAGCCCCAACTTTCTCAGCCGGTCTTCATATGGGAAGTGTTCCAGTCCCTGATCATCCTCATGGCCCTCCTTTAGTCTTTTTCCAACAGTTCCATGTCCTTTTTATGTTGAGGACACCAGAACTGCACACAGTAACACCCAGTGAGGTCTCATGAGAACAGAACAGAGGAGCAGGATCACCTCCCTCGACCTGCTGGTCACATTCCTCTTGATGCAGCCCAGGATACAGTTGGCTTTCCGGGCTGCAAGTGCACACTGCCAGCTCATGTTCATTTTTTCATCGACCAACATGCCCAAGTCCTTCTCTATAGGGCTGCTCTGAATCCTTCAAACAGCTCACAGGGTAAGTGCACAAAAAAGAAAGGAAAGAAATTAGGTTTTGCTGATGAGAAGTGAAATCCAGCTAGGTTTGTGCATAAACAAAAAGACCCAAAATTGTTGTTTTGTATTGATCCCCGTTCTAGCAATCTCATGTAATGCTTAAAAAAAACCCTTTCTTCCGTATTCTATTTACGCTACTGTTCAGGATTTGTCTACATCTAAATACTGGTATCAGATGTAGGACTAGCTTTTCATAGCAGCTTGTATAGTTGGGAAGTATCCTTCAGCACAACTCTTCTTAGATAAGAACACAGACAGAAAGACATTTGCATTCTGAACCTTAGCTAGTAGTTCCTCCTACAGAAAAAACTGTCCATAAAACAAACAAAAAAACCACACAAATGCAAACAAGCAAAAATCCCAATAACATGCACACAGGAACGAAGAACACACATCAGTTGCCACTGGCCATCACACTCTTTGAACTGCTTTGGTCTTTACGATGAGCATGTCCTTCTCTCCACTATTTCATTGAAAGGTTGTGCAGAAGACCCTGTTTTCAGTTTAGCACAAAAGAGAAATTAAGGTTTATCTGAAATATTTTTCCATATATACTGTCTTCCCACTTTTACTTAATGCCTCCATGTACTTTTGCTTTAAAAGCATATATTTAAAAATAAATAATATAAAATCATTCAATAGCTAGGGTTAGAAAGAACATGTTAAACAATTCAAGCAACTGGATTTAAATCTATATTTACAAGCAAAGTTATAAAGGGAAAGCCTGAAAAAGTTACCATAGAAATGCAACAAGAATAATAATTACACATTTTTATTCAATTTTACTTATACTTCAACTGTGCTTTCTGTAAATAACCATTTAAATTTCTTTGACAAAGTAAACGTGAGAATAAATTACTTTTGTCTTCACAGATGGAATGTCCCTTTATCTACAGACCGCCTTTTAGAATTTAACATGAATAAAAGATCTTCAACATCACCATTTAAGCAGAAAATGCAGACCAAGAGCCCATAGAATCAAAATCTCTTTCAAATTGATGCGATTTAAAACCAACTTTATATATTTAGTTCTCAAACTGGCTTTCATTCCACATTTAACTCATATAAGTACTAGAACATTTTAATCAATGTACATGTAAGCTGGAGCTTAAACACCTTCCAGACAAATGAAAAGTTGCAGCCAGAGACTAATATAAACAAGAGCAGAAATTGAAAAAAAAAAACAAAAAAACAAAAAACACCAACTCTACATTCTCATATCGCACAATTCAAGTTTATTCCATTCATTCTTGCAACACAAACTGAAAAATACAGTATCATTTAGCATTCTGATGCCTATGAACCATAACGATGAACCTAACTGTGTCAAAACAGTTAATAATAGTGAAAAGAGAAAGTTGAATATCAAAATGCACAGAGCAATAATCTTCTTCCATCACTGCGTAGAAAGATGATTGTTTATCCATTTACAAAATATAATTAAGACAAGTTCATTTTGAAATTTTGCATGCAACACTGCAATTGCTTGACCTAGGACACTCCTTTCTTACCAGCCTCTTCTACAAATAATTCAATGAATATTCAAGGAAAAAGCTCCATTTAACTATCATACTCCTCTTCCCATTTGGTTCCCTTAAGAAGAAGGAGCAGTGGGTATGAAACCCAAAGTATACTTGATGTTATAACTTATTCAGCATAAATTTCAAAAGGATAAGGTTTAATAACAGAGTGGACTTCCAAGTATATGTTATTTCAGTATGACAAAGTATTTAAATTCTGTTTATAGAATGCAAAATAATTGACAGTTTTGTATTTTCATCTACTCAAGGACAGAGGCAGCCATCCATTATTTTTTCCTCAATATAGCTAGCAAGAAGGGAAAAAATGAACAAAGCCATGTTTCTAGACAATCACAAAAGCACAAGCTTTTATTATTATTTTTAATTTTGGACAAAATGATCAATCACCTCTTATGTAGTGCAAAATGCAAAAAAGTATTTCTTCTGTATGAGCCAAACATTAAACACCATCTTTTAACTATATTGAAAGGCAGCTTGGGTATATATTACAGCCAAATTAACACTTTTCCCACTGAAGTTTGTTTGCATTGCTCCCTTTTCCTCCCCCCTCCCCAAGTGAAGTAAGAAAAAATTAGGTGTCCACATAACTGTAGAAAAAGGAAGGCAAAATTGCCTCAGTGAATCACCAGCTAGTAGAAGAGTTAGTAGAAAGATGATGCTTCTTTACTATGAAAATGCTCACTTAAGTGAGCGTTGAAGGGAAGGACAGGAAAGGACCAGAGGAAAAAAAAAAACAAAAATCAAAAAAAAAACCAACCCCCCAAAAAAAACCCTCAGAATAAACAAACAAACAAAAAAAAACAACCCTGACCCAAACCAAAAGAAAAAAACAAACTGAAACTCTGTGGCCAGACAACTTGACACTAATCAACACAAAAAACTTGAATAATCAAGTTTTCCACATAAAAACAGATTGCAGTTTTCTAGACTAATATTTTAATAGCTAAGTATTTAATAGCATAATATGGAGGCAAATTTATACCAAAGATGCTCACTTTCAAAGCTGAATAGTTAAATCTATAGTCTGTGTTCACACTATTACAACAACAAGACAATCCAGCACTGATCAGATATAAGATTAAAGAGTTCTCTTTAAATAGTCACTAAAAGCATTGTTCATCAAACATGCTTGTTCTTTTATCAGCAGCTCATCATTGATTTATCACTGATTTCCAACCCTTCTGCTCTTCCTTGCCACCCATCTTGAAGAAGCAAAGAGTAATTGCACTGTACAGTTTATGGCCAGAGTTGATTGTTTTCTCCGTCTCTTATGGGATGTGGACATGTAAATCAGTTTCTGCTCTCACTTTACAGTCAACACAAGGCTTTTTATAGCTGAGACATTAAATCATAATATGCAACATTATTCAAGTAAAACTAAGTCTTCATTAAATATGAGTGGTAGTAGTAGCCTACTTCTACACATCCTCTCAATTTCAACTGCGATATCAAAGTAATATCAGCTACTTCTGTTTAAGAACTCAGCATGAGACATTATATACATTTGTTTCTGCATTATGTGTGTTATTGGAAAGTTTGAAATCTGTATTCAAAAAAAGAGGAAGATGTATAGTTTGTGGTGTATGTTTTTCTGTTACAAAAACTGTTACACAGTTTTGGGTGAATCAGAAGTGTAATGAAAATTTTCACAATGAAAGCCAGAAGCTCAGACATTCCTGAGGACCACAGAATGTGATGGGAATACCTGGAACATCATTAAATACCTTCCCATGAATTATCAAGGCTGTCACAGTACTGTCATAATTACTGGTATAGTAAATCTTTAGTAAAAGTTGATGCTTAATGTGGGTTGCACTGGGAACTTTTCAGCCCCACACCTTAACTTCATTAAAAATTTAACAGCTTCATTCAGCCAACAATGAAATACTGATTCAAAGATATGCACAATTAAAAGTTGGGCGTTTTTCCTCCAGTAGTTAGAGAAAGTTAAGACATCTATTTGTACGTCTTCTTGTTCCTAACACCTGAAGTTAGAAAGCTTAGATGTATTTTAGAAGTTTACCAGAAATATTTAGCAACAATTTCAGCTGATATGAATGTCTAGGTAGTTACTGTTCATTTTCCACTTTTGACGTGATTATCCATGTGTACCAAATAGCTTGTAGCTTTCACATGTGTCTATGTTGCTGACATGGTGAGCAAAGTAATTCCATCTTAGAATCCTTTTGGAAATAACTACAGTGACACTTTGAACTCTCTCAAAACCAGTTGCTTAAAACATCTGTTCTGAACCAGAACAAACACGAGAAAGAAAAACCTTAAATTCAAGCATCCAAAAGTACCTTAGCGGATATTCTGGAGTGTAACATCACCATGCCTCAACTGATCTTTTCTGGTTAACTCAATAAGTCAGAAAAATATTAGTGTGACATCAAATTAGTCAATATAAAGAACGGCTCCAATAACTAGTATCAAAAGTCCTCAAAACTGCAACATAAGCTTTAGGCAGAAGAATAATAAAGCTAACCACAAAGAAAGAAAAGCAACCCAGCCACCTATATTACTACACTTCAGATTATAGCAGACACTAATAGCATGGGACTATTGTCTCCTTCACAATTAGTTTCAGGAACATAGCACAGTACTTCCATCTAAAGGAATCTTTTAACAAAAAATCTGAGTACTAACTAGGAGGTTTACAAGCATAAAATTCAAGATCATGGTCTGTCTTCATTCTTCCATTTTCACTAGAAATGGGAAGAGATTGTGCACTGAAAAGAAGTCCTAGAGGGACACTGCTATTAACCCTCTCCAAAGAGATTACCTTCAATATGAGCTCCTAACTAGTCTGATTCAGAAATAATTTCCCTCCCCCCAAAGTATTTAGCTGAAGAAGCTTGAAGATGCAAAAGAGTGACAGATAGGCAGCAGTGTGAGGCCACAGGAGAGATAGTTAAGATATCAGTCCATCCGTCACTGAAGAAGAGTTTTGATTGCCTGGTTGTCAGTGGCTTCAAAAGCAGTTAGTCCATCTGGGCCCTTCACAGTCTTATCAGCACCCTGTGAAGACATTAAGAAGGACTGTCAATTCATAAAGCCAGGCTGCATTAGCCTTAACTGTGTCACAACAGCTACTTACCTTCGATAATTATATCAATTACATACAGCTTTTTAGATCAGTTTTCATTCAGAAACCAAGCAGACAAGATTTATGTATAAAACTATTCAGCATGCAGCTCGTCTAAGTCTCAAAATTTATAGAAATTTATAAAATTTCTAATATATATTTTTATAAAATTTACAGACCTAGAAAAGAAAGTCAGGTAATGTGTCTGTGTGACAAGTTGCAAGATCAAAAAGTTATCAATCTCAGATGGAAATAGAAGGATTTTTGTTTCCAGCAACTATACTTGTGAAGAATTCAGTATTACACACTGCTATGAAATCTATGTTTTTTTCATATGCGAAATTAGACAAGTAACATCTGGAAGTTTACTTACGAACAAAGCATGCTATTTTCTTTCTATACCATAACAGACTACCTCCTTGTAGGACTGTGCTTCTTCCCCATTTTGAAAACACAAAATCAAAAAAAAAAACACACCCCTTCTCTATTTAACAGCTATTTAACAATTAGAATTTTCATTATCCTGAGAGAAGAAAAGCAACAATAAAAGTAGTAAAGGCTTAATTTTGCAGGTGTTGATTATTTCTACTGTTTAGATAGAATTCTCAGATTAGAATCTGTCTGGAAATCAGAAGGGCTACAAAGCTAATCTTTGATGTTAAACCCAGAAAACCTGAAGGAATTTAGATGAGGAGAAAAATGGAACATTGCACTAAATGGCTGGCCAGTATTCATCTTGAATTACAGTTTAAAGAACTTGAACTTATAAAACTCTCTACCACTATGTCAGCATTTAGGGTGTAAAATATTTAAATTTATTTCAGTTAAGAGTTACATTACAAGAGAACTGCTAATTTAGACAAGACTGCTTTCCACCCTTATGCACATCTGTACTTCAGAAAAGTTACAGATATGCAAGACTTGAACTTCTGAAACAGCTTTTCTGACTGTAGGATGAGAGATTCATGACCACCTAAAGGTCATCATTTAATAAACTTAGTGTTTATAAATTAGGAGAACAGCACCTTAGCTAGGCAAAAAGATTCTTACCTGCATCGTATAAAACGAGAAGGAAATAATAAAGTTAAGGTCAACAAGCTGAATGAAGCATTTATTAAAGTACAATTATTCCACAGTATTCTCTACTTCCCCAAAGTAAAAAGCTACTAACATTTTATGTTTGTGTTACGTTCATTTCTTAAAACACACACAAACACACATAAATTCCTTGTTTGTCAGGATAATAACAAAGAAGAATCATCTCTTAAGCCACTGGGCAAAGCACAAATGTTAAACATGCTCTGGAGTGGGGTGGCACAGGGAAGCAATGCAGAGCTGTCACAAAGCCCTGCGAAAGTGGTGCAGGGCGGGCACTTATTGAAGCTGGAAGAAAACTGATCTACACATCAAACAGAAAACTTCCAGAAAAGTTGGCAGATGAAGTTACAGAGGCAGATGACCGTCATCTTGTTCAAAACAGATGTGAATGAGCTCATGGACAACAAATCTAGAATCATATCTTAAAGAGGATTTTAGAGGTATACACAAATAAAGGGAATATATAAGCATAAGTGGTCATACTCACAACTCTGCCCCAATAGCATCCTTTCTGCCACCAGAAAAGAAGAAAGGTGCTAAATTGCCTAACGCAACTGGGTATTTCTTATAACATTTTTTTGGAGAAAGCAGAGATCAAATTGCATTTGCTATTTTTGAAAAAGCAGAACTGTTTTGAAAGCTGAACAAATAGATTTGTTCCATCTTCCACTACAAACCTCATCCTCCATTAAAAGCATTCAAAATCAGTTCAGTTATCCACTGTAACCTTATATTGTTTTCTCCTACATTACACCAAACCCAAGTATCTTTTTGCATTACAAAATCAAATACAAGATCTTCAAAGGAAAAAAAATGGAACAATTTGAATTTAATATATATTTCTGCTTTTCAAATAGGCATCTCTTAAATTCACTACCCTGAAAAGAATAAAACCAAATTGAAATATAGTGACTGAGGTTGCTTCAGTCCAGCTCATTACTGTTCATTAGAGAGCTTATTTTGTTTTGTAGAAGGCTGGTACGTAATATGAGCAAAATAAAACTCTGGTATTTTAGAAAACAATTCAGTTCTCTGACAGAAGCTACTTAAAGTTAATTTTCCCCTAATAACAGAATATCTCCCAATACGTTACTTATCATTAATAATAGTACTGAGAAGGCAGAAGAAAATTAACACATACAGTATTTTGACCTCTAGCCTGACCAAAAAGAGTGTTTATTAGAAAAGTACATCTCAGCTCTGACTTAAGGGGTTTGCACTAGGTTCTGGTAGTTGTAACACATTAAGATTACACTCATTCTATTTTGGTAAATTCACGTATCCCTTGTTGAGGGCAGTAAAAACCATCTTCATCCATTGTCTGTTTTTTACTTGGAGTATTTTAATTTTTGAGAATTAATACCATACAGTATTATTACCTATAAGCAACAGCAGGTTAATTAAGCTTTCTGGAAGCTGATCTGGCATATATGTAGCATCTCTCTGTTAATCTAGACATCAAAATCTCGTGCCTGAATGGAAGGTAAAATCTTTTTTAATGTACAGAAAAGTTAGAAATACAGAATTTCATATTTAAATTCTTCCTCATTTGAGCTTTAATCCCTACAGGCCCGTAAGGAATGACACTACTTGAACATTTTAAACATGCCAACAAAAACTTTGGTTTTGATCTTAAAATTTACATTGCCACATTATCAATGCTTTAAGTCCATATTGGGCAGGCCTGCAGCAAAGTGGTGCAGATCTGCCCAACTATGATCTGTCGACCATCAGACTACAATTCTAGTATGTTGAAAGCCACATAATGAATCTAATCTATCAAAATCGTGATGGTACTTGATATGGCTGATCACTATTATTTTTAGCGTAACAACAGTGCTTGAAATCAATCATTTGTATTCGCAACTTCTGAAGTTTTCAAACTGCATTTACGCTTCTTCTGGTGCAATAAAATCAAACTGAGCACTGTCAATTCCAAAACTAAAACATCCAGTCAGTGCATCAGGAAATCCTCAATGAAATGCTAAATTCAGAAGAAAGTGTCCATCAAAGGCCCTTTTGAGAAACTGTCTTTGGAAGAACATAACATACCCTTTTAAGTTATATTAGGTGTCTATAAGTACTTATGAGAGCAAAGTCATATAACTTCAATTTAGTTTTAAACAATTAAAATTGTTTTATTTCTGAAAAATAACTACATTGGTTATATCTGGTTGTATGTTTAAACTTGAATACCAATAAAAATTATGGCAATATGTAAAGCTACAGTTCAAAGTAAAACCTAATCCTTACTGTAAAAACGTAATTCAAAGTGTTTTTCTTTGCTATGCTTTATTAATAGAAAAAAATGGATAAAAACAAAATATTGGGGGTTAAATCTATGCAACCATTAAAATAGATAAAAACGTGGGAAAATTAAAAAAAAAATCCTTAAAACATTGTCATCAACTTCAATACCAAACAAAGGACTTACCAAAGAGTAAACACAGCACGGTTTGCTTTCTGAAGCTGAAATATTACTGCTTAAATCTGCTGAAGTGTCCATTTGCAACCACTACTGAACATTAAACTCGCATTTAAAATACCTTCTGTAAAATCCACCAGGAAATTCCATCAAGAGATTATTCACAGTACTTAATTCACCATTTTTGATTAATGTACTTTCCAAGATCAAACTAAAGACAGGTAATCCCAGGTACCGGCTGTCAAATGACAACAGCTGGTGTTTCTTTAGCTTATCAAAACTAATAAAAAATAAACAGGTCTTCAAAATGATGACTATGAATAGGCTTGCAAAAAAAAATACTTTCCTCATAGTTCTTCAAGAATAAACATGAAGTATAGTAATGGAGAAAAAAAGACCACTTGTGCCTTTGCAACTAATAATGTAAGGCATGTGTGGATATAAGGGACACTAGAGGGCTAGCTAAAAAGACTTTGGCTTCATCATTTCCATCTGTTCCACATCTCTTATTCCCAAACTTCTTCTGTAATTCATCTATCCCTACAAAACCCGTGCCACAACAGAGACAGCTGAGCAAGCATTTAGTAGGAGGCAACAAGCTAACACCATCTGCCATTTATAAAGAATACCACAGAGACTAGGTTAAGCAGTAAAACAAAGAAATTGGGTTCTACTGTATACATCCACAAAAACAAATCAAACCTGGGAGACCACACTTTGGAACAGAAAGGTCACACTGCAAAGGGACTGAAAAACTCCCATGGCAGCAGCTGAAGTGAAACTGAAGATAAACTCAGATCTGTCTCTTGATTTGGCACCAGTGTTTCTTCAATTCCAACTAAATCTGCAACAGAATTTTAACTTGGAGTCCTCAATTGGTAAGAAACTAGACAAATTAATTAGGGATAAATGAACAGGGTAAATGTCAGGCCTATTGCAAGGAAGCAGTAGTAATATGCAGGTATGAGTACTAAAAGGTTGACCAAAATCATCTGTTCTGCAGGCAACTAACCTTTGCATTGGCTTAGCTGCAACAAGTAACTGCAGTCTGGTGATGGTAGACAGCATGCTTATCGCAAGCTGAAGGAACAGTATGGCAAGAAAGCCTCCGTACAAGCACTCCTTCACTTGTGAGATTAAAACTGCTGCAGAACACCACAAATCCAGTTTCTGAGGACAACTCAAGTATGTCCTGGGCAAATTTAAACATAACTTCACACTGGCAGTTTATTAAAATGCATCCAGTGGCAAAACTTGCTTAATTAGGTCACTCCCAATGTCCACAAACCCTTATCAGCCCCAACAAGCCTACCAACAAGGTTATTTTTTATAAATCCTTGATGGATTCTTCACCTGTTTCCAAATGCTGCCACACAAAATCCATTTTAGGGAACTGAGACTCCTTACGCCATTGAATGTTTTGTCTTGTCAAAAGCTACAGCCCCAAAACGTGCTTTAACGCTGGAGTACTTCAAAATGCTCAAGGAAAGGTTCATTTATGGATCAAAAAACATACTTCTTTACTTTGTTTCTTTAGAAAGCAGTAAGTTAAATTCCATCTCCCTACTACAGTTACGAATGCCCAAAACAAAGCTTTTGAAGTTAAGAGTTAAGGTTAAGAGTTATGGTAAGACCTGCTGGATTTTCAGGAAGGAGCTTATTTATATAATTTTATTTACATTCAAGCTCCTGATAGCCACAAGATTTAGATATAAGATACTCAACCCAACAACTCTCCTTGCAATAGTAATTTTATTCATAAGCTGACCAAACCTAGCCACAGGTAATACTTCCATAATGGTGGTGATGACACATCTTGACAAACAATGTAGAATTCGATTCAGAAACCTGAACATCAGCAAATGGAAAATTGCATCAAGGGAGGCTCACGAGGAAGACAAGATTAAGTGATGGACTTGGCAGTGTCAGATTAACAGCTGTGCTTGATAACCTTAGGGGTCTTTCTCAAATGATTCCACAGTTCTGTCAGCTCAGCTGCATATAGGCTGCCAGTGACTCTCAGATAAACCATCAGCCTTCACTATTTCAAAGTGTCATTTGTATTTTAGACAGTGTCACCACAGAATTCAACTTCTACATGTGATAAGCATTAGCTAAGAACTCCAAAGTAGTCTTTTCTGAGCAATAACAAGTGTAACAGGCTGTGCTTTATCATAGGAAACACTTATTGAAAGTTAGCTGGAATTCCATGAAACAAATTGCTGCCATTCGAATCGTACCAAGTATAGAGATCAGTACATTCTTACAAGTTGCATAAAAGTAGCTGCTCAGGAAGGATGTTAATGCCCTTGCCGACAGAGACTACAGTTAATATACAACCTTTACTAGTCACCAGACAACTTATGAATGAAGTCTTGAGGTATCGTATTTATTATTTGAGCAACTTACTTAGAACGCAAAACACTTCAAAACAAAAAAAGAAATAAATACAACATGGGATAAAGGATACCTTTTTTGTGACATGTATATAATGATCCTAAATAAAGGATCAATCCTTATGACAAATCTAAGCAAATTGGATGTATCATCTGAATCCTAAATTAGCAGTCAAAGCATTTCTTCACAAGGAGGCATAACTAACATAAGACAACATCTCAGAAGTGAAGAAAAGTTAAATTTAGGCAGCTTTAAAGCAGTTAAGTAAAACTTTACCTTGGAAGTGCTATACAAAAACATTACACAGCATAAAATCCTTTGGCCAAATTATTTAAGTGGATTCATATACTGAAAATACACTGTTAACCTCCTCTTTTCAAAGTATGACATAACAGAGACAAAGCACTGTGTGAATTAACTGGATCTTGTTTGTAATACAAATCAAAGGTAGACAGAAACAGACCAAGCTTATTCTCCCCAGGACAAAATTTACAAGCTCCATAACATAGAAAGCTTGTCTTTCTACTTTTACTTCCCTTCGCTTTGCCAGCCCAGATGGGTTTTCAGTCATCTGGCAAAAGCAGAGGGAAACCACACCTCCGAGTAGCTTCATGGTGGAGATCCCATCACATAAAACACTTACGCAGCTGCTAAAGCTAAAACCCACTCCTCCCTGTCTGCTGAAGGAGTGAACATTTTTCTTGCCTGATTTGCTATTAATTGCTCTCTAGTTGGAGCTTACAATACTGAATTGTCACTATTACTTTTTCCACACTGCAAAAGTCCTGGAACTTTCTCCTTCAACTGTTTTCTTCAGGAACAGATTACTCTCTCTGGTTTAGAAACATAAACAGCATTTGTCTGATGTTCTGAACTTACCTGGAGCATCAATCTTACAGAAAAAAAAAATAAAAAAGAATCACAGCAACACACCTTCCTAATGGATAACTTATTCTAAACATCTAACTCACCTTTGACAGAAGCAATTTCACACAGGAAACATGGCCCTCGTAGACTGCTGATAGAAGTGGTGTGATATTGTGTTTGTCTGGAGCCTGTAAATTGAGCAAAGTTATTTGAACACAATTTCACACAGCACTAAAAGGTTTCACTTAAATCCCTACCTTCACACTACTGTTGACAAAACAGAATTAAGAAGAATTTTCTCCAGAATTTTTTACTCTCTTTTTAAAAAGAAAAGCCACTGTTTAAAAAACAGGTAAGAACAAGATATTTCTTCTGTAACACTTTTAAGGTAACCTAAGGTTTGCCTACCTTTTTTAGGCAAATAACAGACATTGCAGGGTCATAGACGACAACTGTTTCCCAATTTAGAACCACTACTCCTAATTCTCCCATTTCCCAGCCAGCCTTACCTCGGAAACCAGTTTTGGCTGAAACACTATTTAAGCTGTATTCTCCTCTCTAATCTATAGTCCTTGAAATATAAGAAATGGAACAACTGAAATACTCATACTTTTCCCCCCATTTTTACCTCCTCTCCCATTAGAGGAGGTCCTGAAGAACAGATAGTATTTCCAGACACCAAGGTAAAAATCCAAGCCAGTTGTTGTTAAGGACCAAAGCTCAGATGTTCCCCTTTATCTTAACTCTCACAGAATTATAGAATCATAGAATAGTTAGGGTTGGAAAGGACCTTAAGATCATCTAGCTCCAATCCTCCTGCTATGGGCACTGACACATCCCACTAAACCATGCCACCCAAGGCTATGTCCAACGCGGCCTTGAACACCGCCAGTGATGGAGCATTCACAAATTCCCTCGGCAACCCATTCTAGTGCCGCACCACCCTTACAGGAAACAATTTCTTCCTCATACCCAATCTAAACTTCCCCTGTTGAAGTTTGAACCCATTACCCCTTGTCCTATCACTACAGTTCCTCATGAAGAGTCCCTCCCCAGCATCCCTATAGGCCCCCTTCAGATACCTGAAGGCTGCTAGGAGTTGTCCACGCAGCCTTCTCTTCTCCAGGCTGAACAGCGCCAAGTCTATCATCCTATCTTCATAGGAGAGGTGCTCCAGTCCCCTAATCATCCTTGTGGCCCTCCACTGGACTTGTTCCAACAGTTCCATGTCTTTTTTATGTTGAGGACACCAGAACTGTACACAATACTCCAAGTGAGGTCTTAAAAGAGCAGAGTAGAGCTGCAGGACCACCTCCCTCGACCTGCTGGTCATGCTCCTGTTGATGCAGCCCAGGATATATTTGGCTCTCTGGGCTGCGAGTGCACACTGAAGCCAGCTCATCTTCAGTTTCTCATCGACCAACACCCCCAAGTCCTTCTCTGCAGGGCTGCTCTGAATCTCTTCTCTGCCCAAACTGTAGCTGTGCCTAGGATTGCTCTGACCCAGGTACAGGACCTTGCATTTGCCATGGTTAAACTTCATAAGGTTGGCATCTGCCCAACTCACAGGCATGTAATGGTCCCTCTGGATGGCATTCCTTCCTTCCAGCATATTAACCAAATTATTCCAAAGCACAGCACTTGGGGTGTATGGGGTAAACATTTAGAAACTTCACTTCATGGAGAACTTCACCGTTCTGAAGTGCTAACACAGCCCAGCCCAGCCAAACCTTTTCATGACAAAAGGCCATGTTTATCAACCTACAGTAAAATGACTAAGTTTTTACAAGTAAGAATGTCTCAAAAAAGAGTGAAGC
The DNA here is from genome assembly GCA_032466535.1 of Forpus xanthops. Lineage (NCBI taxonomy): Eukaryota > Metazoa > Chordata > Aves > Psittaciformes > Psittacidae > Forpus > Forpus xanthops. The sequence goes on from JASSUY010034455.1 coordinate 18,196, forward strand.
ACACAGATTTAAACAGTTGATTCTGCCCTGGACAAGGATGCATTGTACTGTCCTCCGAATTCACTTCCAACAAATCTAGTATGTATTTCATGCAAACTTTATTTAGATGTTATCTCTGGATTTATTTTTCTAATAATGGTCATATTAAATTTAAACTTTTTATAACTATAAATGATTTTTCCTAGTGTGCCCAAAAAGAATAAAAACATTTAATACATGCAATCTTAAGCTTCTAACTTTCAGGAAACTGCCTGTCAAATATTTTTGAACACAGCAAATTGCTTAGTTGGATTCACGCCTTTTAGTAACCACTTAGGCACTTATATCAATCCCTTAGGAAGGTGGAGGGAGAAGCAGAGGAAGGAAGACCCTGACACTGCAACATCTGTTTGCAAATTGATATACATACATTAATATCAGCTCCTTTCAATAGCAGAAACTCCAGAATCTCAAGCTGTCCACAGTCTGCTGCATAGTGAAGAGGCTTCCTCCCACCTTCGAGTGTCCGGTTAACATCTTCACCCTTCAATGTAAATGTAATCTAATAAGCAAAATTTCAGAGCTAACACACCAAGACCAGCTTTAAAAAAAACGCAACACCTTCATATATGCTGAAGAAGGTCCCAAATATTTAAGTCATTGCCCAAGACAAACAAAAATAGAGTTGCTTAATTTCCTTTCCCCATCTATACATTTAAGACTATACAACCTTGGTCCCTCCTGCCACACTGCATCTTAAGTGTATTAAGTATGCAAGTGCAGTAGGTAACTTATGATTAAAGTAAAATTAAAACATCATTAGAACCTGTAAAACATGCTCCCATTGGCTTGTTTTGCTTTTCCTTCACCCCAGTTAGGACTCTAGTTATCTGTCTAAGGTACTTTACCTGCTTCTGTACCTATTGATCTGCATCCTGCAAAAACAGATTCATAGGAAAGACAGCATCACAACTACTGGCAAACGTGATAGTCCATCCCTAACTTCAAACCTAATTATGAAACTGAACACTCTGTTTTATAAATAGCACCTACCAATTGTACATGACACAAAGTCTGAAGACAGTCAAACAAATCAAGACACAGGAAGTTGGATTCTAATGCCACTCATACTAGTAGATTGAGACAACTCTTAAGGCGTAAACAAAATTTAATTTAGTGAGTGCTTAAGCAGCTTTATTGCTTCACCTTGGCTTGTGCAACTAGGATAAACTGATTTGCTGCACTTCAGTAATGACAAGAAGTTACTGGAAACTAAATACTGACAAGCCATGTGGTAACTTCTTGTTCGTATGTGCAAGTAACGTTAGTATTTTAGGTAGTGGCTAAATTTAGCATCATACATCAAACCCTGTACAACCACAGAAAACAAAATTTCAGTTGCAGCACCAACTCTTACTTCTCTACAGAGTCCCTACAGTTTCCTTATTCTTACCCCAAGTCTCCAGAAAGAGCACAGAATAGAAGCTTGACATGTATCTTTCAGATACTACCTCCCTTCTAAGAATGGAAGATTGTCAGAAGGAAATCCTATTCTGCATTTGATGTTCTACATTACCAGTCAACTAACAAGATGACTCTACCTTTCTCCTATCAACAAGCTACTCAATTCTTCTCATAATATGCCATGCTGAAAGTCAAAGCAATACAACAGTGTTTAATTGTTTTCAGTTGTAAAACTGAAACACTGTACATTCTGTGGTTTGAAGTCAGCACTTCACACTGTTGAAGATTCTGGCTTCAAAACAGCATGAAGTGGCACAACTGAAAAAAAAAAAAAGGCCTCTCCACTACTGTTAGTGACCCAAAACACAGCTATGGAAATACCTTTTATTTTATCTGCATTTTTACCTACTATTTGCAGAACAGCAACAAATTATACTTCTAAGCAGTTGTAGATATGTGGATTATCAACATTGTATGACAGTTCATAATGTAAAATTCCAGTGTGACTAACTGAAGGTCTAATTCTTTATTTACTAGCAAAGTTGCTGCAGAGAGTATTGCGATATAACCTTTCTCCCTGAATTTCAGTATAAAAAGTTGGTGGGAATATGTTAACTGTGTCCAAATTTAAAAAAAAAAAAAAAAAAAAAAAGAACAACCAGATCATGCAACACTAACAGCACACAAATAGCCACATTATTACATTATTGAAAAATAAAGTATAGAAAGAAGCAGCATATACTTAGCTCATCTAGAAAGTTAAGCTCTATCCATATTCTTACTTACATCTTGACACTTTCCATCAGTTTTAACACAGACGGCATTCAAATATCACATGATGTTAGGAGACATATTAAGGATTGGGTTGCATATGCTTAGGAAGCCAACCATGTAGAAGCCATGCAATCACTACCCCAAAACAGGCTTTAAAATACTCTGATGCATGCTAAGACACAGTAAGTAAGGGGGTAATGGAGAAGGACAAGCAAGTTAATCCCTGGTACAGCACCCTGTAAAGCTATGAAGTTCACATTCAAAAAGCCTTAAGATATGATTCTAAACTTCAAAGTCCAGCGAAGCTCCCCCTTCCTTAAGCTTCTAAATGTTATTTGGCTCATTGGCTTACACCTACCACTGACCCCCTCACTCTCTCCTAAACTGGTTGTGGAATAAATTCCAGCTAGACAACACAAACTTCTATAAGAATAAAACAACACCCAAGCACCAAATTTTGTGTTTCCCTTAAAGATGATGAAAACCTGTTTATAGAGGAGTACCTAACAAAAACTCTGCAAAGATGTCCAAAGTGCAAATCACATAGATTTGAATGCTAGCACTGAGAAAACGTGCCAGCAGCATTCGAAGTCAAATCTAAGAATATCTTAGTCCAAACTAACAGAAAAAAGATATTCAGTAAGTTACAAAAATAAAGCAAGTCCTCCTAGGCCCTGCAATAAACAAATACCCAGTTGCTTCATGGGTGTGAAAAAGGCACTGTAAAACAGACCACTGACCTTTCTAAAACTTCGTTTTGCCTTTCCTACTTCTAATCCACGACATATGAAGTAGGAAGGGAGATAAATCAATTTAATGTATACAAGGATAAAACCTGGCCCTGAACATTTCCAGGGCCAGGTTGGATGGGGCTTTGAGCAACCTCCTTTTAGGAGTCCCTGCCCATGGCAAGCAGGTTGGAACTAGATTATTTTTTTAAAAGGTGCCATCCAACCCAAATCATTTCATGATTCTACGGATGCAATTTATAAATAACTATGCAGATGTGGGTGGTGCATGCTCAGTGGTTTGTTTTGTTTTCTGGGGCTTTTTTTGGTGTGTTTTTTTTTTTTTCCCCTCATGATGGAGTGCATGATCAAAAAGGTTTAAAGACCATTTGTCTATAGCTCTATTGGTACCTATGGAAACAATAAGCGAATTCTTTTTCAGAGGGAGTTTCATTTTAGAAGACTAAAAAGTCCTAATGGAAAGTTTATAGGTGAACTAAAAATAACTCTAAACCTTAACCTTACACACAAATTAATCAGATTAAAGACCAACTGTTATAAAGCTCATAAGAATATCCTTACAGTTCCACTTTGGAAAGAGGAGGTGTCTTTAGACATGAAAACACTGACTTTGTATCTTTATTTGAAATTCTACCAAATATTTCAACCTATGTCTACATCAGCTGCTATTTATATGCTTAAATAAGTCACCAAGATACAAGTTCCATACAAAATCACCTATAAAATAAGAAAGGCAGAAAACTGCAAGAACCCCCATAATCCAAATTGGCAGTACACTGGTACCACAGACAGTAGCTACTACGACTGCAACAATAAGTTTTTCAATTTGCTAGACAGTGATGTGAAATACATCTAACATCCTAGGTAAGGTTGTCAAGGATTAGCTAAACAAGCCGCTGTTCTCCTTTAAGCATAGGATGTACAATCTTGTGGGTGCTGACTTCTGTCTTCAGTGAATGAACACTCCAAGTTGGACTCTCTTGTTCTTCCACAACATTCTGTGCAGCTACACCAGGGAGAGATGTTGACTTAAGATAGTTGGGTTCCCAGTTCTGACAGACTGACCAGCCATGACAGACCACATTTTGTGTAGGAAATGCATCTTCTCTATAACGGGACATCTAAAAAGTGATTGATTATACACTAGAGAATTTAAGAGTTCATATAACCAAAGAAATTATATTTTGTAGTTATAGCCACAAGCACCAAATGCCAGTTCATACGATAAAAAGAAAACTTAAGCCTAAGGTCAAGATTTGAGTCGTCTCTCAAATAAGGCAGCTCTGGGGAAGGTGTGACTGATTATGTCCACAAAACAAGAGAAAGAGGTGCCTAAAGTCCGGTAACAGGCTGAGGCAGGAAACAGCATTGGATGATTATTGTGGTTCTGAATCCTATTGGTCAAAGACATCATACTGAATGTTGAGAGCTTGGGTATCAGCAATCTTATTAGATGATGATTCTTCATACTGACATCCAAGACAGCTAAGCAACCAACATCTTGGTAGGCCAAAGCTAAGACTACCACATCTCTGATAAAGGTTTATTTTAGAAAAGATCATACTCAGCTCAAGCATATGATAAAAGCCCACATGAACTACCAAAGAGGATGACTTTTCTTTTACACCTGCAGAAACAAAATCTTACATATATTAGAAAAAAAAAATAAAAAATTTGACAGAACAATTCTCCCAGGAAGTTTGATGGCACATTTGCCATGTTTGCAGCAATGAGATTAGTACTTATGAGGGCACAAGGAGACATAATTTAACCAGTATCAAAGAATCATATTAACTTAAAAATAAAATATACCCTTAACCAAAGGCTACACCTCTCCTGAAAGATTTAGTTTCACTTTCTAGAGCAGACTTATCAACTCACTAACAATTGTGTAAATGTATATGGAAAGCCTCAGAAAATAATTTATCTTTGCAAAAGGAAAAACGTAACCACCTTATTAATGACCTTCCAGAATACATTGAGTTTACTTAGTTATACACTTAAGGCTAAGTCTGGCATAAACCTCATCAGTAATGTTTTTCTTTGCAGATCAAAGGCCAGCTATGTAACATTAAAATCCAGTTCAACACATAAAATATCAGAAACAACAGTTAGCTGGTATCTGCTTTAATTCTCTCTATCAAGATCTGTTTATAGGTAAAGAAAAGTATCCCTGTGCAAATCTCCAATTACTAAACAAGACAGCATGAAAGATTTTTATAGCACGTTGATGTTATGTCCTACTTAGAAATGTCACATACACTGATAAGAGTAGAATATTAAATTAGAAGGACTTTAAGCATCAGCTTCAGCTGAAAGCAGGCTACCAAATTTTCACTGAAGGAAACTGAAAACACTTTCAGAATTTTCTCTGCTTTTTAAATAACTAATAGCAGGGTTCATTGTAGCATTACCTAAAAGCAACTATCACCTACTTTCTGTAATGGAGCAATTCAATCCATAAAAATGGCTGTTCTAATTTCTTCAGTGAGTACTATCAAAATTAATTACTCTTGATCTTAATTCTTTTACTACCCTCTATCTCGCACATTTTCCTTGCTCTACCTTTCCTTGCCAATCTACCTACACAAAACCCCTGGTACTATTTCATGTCCTTTTCCTGTTTAAGTCCATTCAAGGTCTGGCTTTTTCAGTTCCACTCCTGTACTCCCTGAGAAAGCATCTGTATTCTTTTTGGAAACCCACCTCTAATTCTACTTATCATGTTCCCCCTCTTTGTATCTAAGCTCAGAGAGCAGCTCCCTAACAGCCAAACTGCCCTCCTGTCAGAAGGAACTGGAGTATCCCGGAGTAATCTGAAATATTCTGCACTTTAACAGCTACCTTGAATAAGTCTGCCCAATTTAATTTCTTGTTCTTTTGCAGCCCTAGTTAAAAGAATGAATTATTTCACTGACTTTGTCCCTAATGCACATTACAACATCAGCTCTTTAAAAATGTTGAATGAACACAGTTCAGATGTAAGTTACAAGCTCATTATTTTCCAGGCAGGTTATTTAACCACACCAAACAGGGATCCTGTCCTTAAACAGCCCTTATTTTTTCTGCAGACCTTATTACACAGATTGTAGTCCATGCCTACTTTGGTCTAGCTTTATCTGCTAACTCGTCCCTCTCCCAGTTCCTGCCAGTTTCAAAAGCATTTAGCCAAATGAAATAAACTAAACTCATTTAGTGTCACCCTAGTATCCCCACAGCATACTCTGTGAGCTTCAATCACAGGCTTATTTTACAGTAGCAGACCAACTGAAACCAAATCTGAGCCACATATACATTCACTCAGGCATTGTGATTTGCCAGTACTGTTGCTTTAGAACACTATTGACATGTGACATCACAGCTTACTGATCAGTTTAGACACCATTTACAGTAATACTCCTAACTGCAGTTTGATCCTTTGCACCTGTGCATCAGAATTAGTGGCTGAATGATGAATCCAATGTGGGAACTAACAAGTCAGAGAATGAAATTGATCATTTGCTTCTTTACAGTTTAATCTGTCCTTTCATCTTATTCACCACTTGACTAACTGATCACACTAGAAATAAGTAGCTGGGATTTACACTGCAGTTCTACCACAGGAATAGAAACTGAAAATTGTGACCTCATTAAATATTATTGCATAGGTTAACTGCATTAGTAGAGCAGCGTCTGCAATACTAGAGGCATTAAAATGCTTTTTCAGATTTAGAAACTACTTCATATCCCCATATGTATTTATCCTGTCATGCAGATATAACTTCCCCATTTCCTGCAACCCTTTTATTCCAGTTTTAATGAAGGACACCACATCCCATGTAGTCAGATGTCCTTAAAGTGCAGGGAAGCATCCTACAGGGTACTAGACAATTTCTGTCTCTCTTATTCTGGAAAAAAATTAATTCGCTGTACACTCTGTTGCATTACTTCCATCTCTTCACATACAAAGGATGTCTATTCTTATAGAGTATTAGGTAACTGACATTTTAAATATAGCAGTAGCTTTACTGCTGTTGTCAGAGTGTGAAGGAGGAAGAGTGAAAAATCCTCTTTCTATAAAGAAAAAAGAGTTAAATCCTACAGATGAGATATTCCAACTATCTTACTGCATACTGAGGACACCACTTCCAAATTACTCATATTTTACTATCTTCTACATAGGCCTTTGTTCATACTGGTTGCATTTGTTTTTAAAAATTCAATAGAAGAGATTACATGATGTAGCTAATCACAGATATTTCCAACCAACCATATTGTACATATCCATAGCAAGAGATGTTAAGAATTCAGTTTGTGGAAAGCAACAGCATCTCAGGCTTCAAGCATTTATATTTCTCAGGTGTAGGAACAATAGGTAAATGTGTAGATGAAAGATAAGTAAAATTTGCGTATTGCCTTATTGTTTTATTGTCACATCACAGTGCATGGCCTTTGCGTCAGATGGATCACACATAATATTCCTTTACACAATATTCTTCACTTTAAAGTATATTCTTTACACCTGATAGCCTGAAAGAGTAAGCTTTTTGTGTTTTTTTTTTTTTTTTTTTTGGTGGAATATAGATAACCTCACCCTTGAGAACACTTGTATGTCCTCAGCAATCCTGATGGCCCCAAACTCTTCACTCTCAAAGTGTTCCAGTGCATCAATGCCTTTCTTGAACTAGGAAGCCCAGAACTGGTCACAGTACCCATATGCAGCCTCAGAAATAGTAAGAAAGGAAAAGTTTCTTTCAACATGCTGGCTGGCTTTTTGCTATTACAGCCCAATATACTGCTGGCATTCAATAATGTAAGGCCATGCTGCAGACTCATCTGTAGTCACCAGAACACTGAAGTCCTCTTCTTAAAAAGCTCCTACTTAGCCATGTGACCAATCAGCTCACATAAGGAACCTGGGCTCTTTGCACATAAGCCCAAGGAATGTTTCAACAGTGAGAAAATTTCAATAGGGAGAAAGCTGCTAGTTTTGAACCTCAACTGAACTTCAGCTGTCATACTGCCACTCCAACATTTCTGCCATTTCTGCATTTCCTTCAGTTGACCATTTTGCTTTCATCTTCTGTGTGACCCTATATATTGATTACAGATTGCTGAAATTCTGTGATCAGGGATGTAAATTCTATGTCGAAATAACAGCCTTGAAAAACACTCTCAACTCAACATTTCTCATGCTGCTGTGAGCGAGACCCAGAAGCAAAGGCCCTCAAAGCATCTTAACCTTCTTCACTTTAAACCAGCTGCACTATCATCTCATCTGTATTCAAATAAAGAAAAACAAAAAAAAGGTAATCTGATCTTCCAACATAGAAACAGGATTTTATAGCTCACCTCCCCTTAATTCCCCTTAAATTGAAAACTCAATTGCTACTATCTCAGTTTTCTTACTACTGAAATTTTTCCACTGTTGAAATATTCCTAAGGCTTATGTGCTAGATTCCTTACAGTGACCTGACAGACAGTGCTTTCATCCTCCTCTGTCTGCTTCTGGAGTGGTTCCATATGATTCCATTCCATAACCCTAGTTCTCATCTTATGACTGCCAAAGAGCAGATTCACCCTAACCTTAACTCTAAGGTGGATTTGCAAGTGTCTTCTTCAAATACATATATTTTTGTAAAATGTTGGGGAGGGGGGCGTGGAGTGGAAATCGACAGGATTATGGAACACCACTTCTTAACAGAGCTCAGTGTATGAAAGTACTCACCTGGTGTGCATTTTAGGCCTTCAGTTCAACAATCCCACAATGTT
>JASSUY010034456.1:0-40946 GCA_032466535.1 Forpus xanthops
ACCAAACAGCATTATAAAATGGAGAACTAACCCTTAGGAAGATTTAAGACCAAAATAAGGCTAGACCATTTGTGCACACAAGCTAAAGCAATTATTTAGCACTGTTTGTGCAACCGTTAAGAAGGAACTAACAGAAATAGGACAACTTGCTTAACGACCACCAGAAAGAAGAAGTGACAGACCACCAGAAAGAAGTGACAGACCACCAGAAAGAAGAAGTGACCCCGGCAACAGCTGACCACTTCAAGAAAAGTGCATGAAAGGATGAAGAAAAGCGGAAGAAGAGATGTATAAGAGAGGACTGATTAAACTGCCTGATACGGCAGTTGGCGGAGTGCAGACTCCCCTGCCGTCCAGCGCTGCCTTTGCTCATATTCTACTGGCTGCTATAATTAATAAATTCTAAATTGAACACTAGTCCGTTGTGGTTTCAATTTATAACAGTGCTTGTGAATGTATGATCAACAAACTCATTTTGTGAGGTGGGTTAGTGATTGCAGTGAATGAGGCCAATTTATGCCTAGAGTTGATTGGGGAACACTTGCCACAGAAGAATCAGCTGATTGACCCCAAAGGGCAACAACTGAATTGGTGGTAGCATGGAACAGCTTGAACTGATAAGGTTTGAAGGCAGCATAGCCAAATGCAGAAGATGACATCTTATGGCTTGATTGTTCTAATTCTAATATGTAATGCCTATTTTTGACTATACTGTAACTTTTCTTTATTTCAGATGCCTTCAGTGTTTGACAAAGAACCTTTCCAGATATGCTGCAGATATTAAGTCGTTGCCACCCAACATAAAGGATAAACTGATTAAATTAATGAGTAGGCAAGGGCAAATAACTGATTCAAATATCAGCGAGGTAAGAACCCATTCACAACTATACTGTCTGTGCTAGTTAATACACAAGAAACTAAAACTTCACGTTAGACAACAGATAAATTCTAGTCTGTTTGCTGTATGTCTACAGGTTTTTTTCTTAAATTTCATAATGTTGCTAGACCTTTATTAGTAGTAATAAGATTATGTTTGTAGTGATAAAAATGTTCTCTGTTCAGTGACATCTCTTTACAGTATGGGAAACTAGACTGTTGTCAACCAGTTTCTGTTCCTGAATGTAGTATGTTTCAAGAAGACAGTGCATCGTTTAGTAATGAAGAGATTTCAAGAACTTGTTAGATTTCTGTTATGTTCTATTGACATTATGCACATGAGCTCCATAGTTCAAAGAATTAAGATTTAAATAAATTATATGTCGATGGTAGGGCTAGAAATTGACATTTGCTCACTGATTTGTGCCAGTTCTTCAAAATGAAACCACTTAATGACTTGTTCTAGCTGTAAATTCAGGGTCACATCTATTTTGGTATGTATCTACTGCTATCTTGTTTAGCCTCAGAGGGAGGTGAGAGAATTGAGGAAAGCTAAAGGTTTGCCTTAGTGAAACATAAAATTAATGACTCCCTGTTCATTCCTGCTTTGACCTGTAACTTGGAAGAAGCAAATAATATTAGTTTCTTAAAGTCAGAATAGTGTAGCCAAGACTAGAGGTAGGATCAGAAGTATTGTGGAAGACTGATGAACGAGAAATTTTTAGTACACACCATTTTTGGATTGTACAAAATAAGTCTCTGAGTAAAAATCAGAGTCTTATTCATTTATCTTATTTTAGAAAAATTGAGTGGACACAATTTGGTTTGGGCTGTCTTTTCAGTAAGTAATCCTTTCTAAGCATCCTAAGAGGTGTATATAATTAAAAACATGTGACTGTGTGTGTATAAATGTGCAAAACCTATTAGGATATCTTTAGTCTGGAAATAAATTAGAGAGTTTAAGGTACAGTCTTTTTCTCTGTTTGTAAAATTTCATCTTTCTTACCATTCAGCTGTGCCTTCTTTGGAGTCTGTTTTCCATTCTGACACTGGGATACTCTGTGCTGGTTCCTTTTCTCATGTGTTTTCTCCTTCTCTTTTCCTGCAGTTTCCTGCAATTATATCCTTAGCTGTCATCACTTTTCTTGGACATGTTATACCTTAGCTCTGTTTGCTAACAGTTTCTTGGTTTATTTCACTTGTATGTTTAGAAAATATGCTGACCATCTCTTGGATTCTAAATTTATAGCATTTCTCCATACCAATTTGCTCTGTGATTTTCCTGTTCTTTCATCTTGCAGATATTTTTGCATAGCAAAAATGGCTTGTTAATTAGCTCTTCTTACTATTCCTTGTTCACATCATGTATGATTGAAGTATTTGACATGTGACACATTTGCAATGTTTCAATTAGTCATCTGTAAGATAAGGAATTTTCTTTCTTTGCTGTTACTTCTGTCTTGACCTTTTCTTTCATAGTCTCCATGGTACTGTAGCAAGATCTCTTGGAGTTTTCCAGTCTGTGTTATCTCATTTGCTGTTATGTATGTCTTTTCCATGGTGTTTAATTATTTTGCCTAAAGTTTAAGGTCTTCCAGTAGAAATTCTGTTAAGTTGCACTTATGTATAAACTTATATTTCATCACTTGCCTCCCTGTTCTTTCCCAGATTTATCTGGGAAAGTGTTATCATGCATTATTTTTTTTCCCATATTCTGCTTTTTCCTTGGAGCAGCCTTTCATGCCCCACATGCTAAACTCCTTACTCCAATTCACATTTACCATAAAGATCTATAAAGCCATTCAGCATGTGTCCACAAGATATGTCTGTACTTCAGTCTCCTGAACTTTGCATCCAAACATTCCTTATTCAATCCAAAGTTCCATTTTCTTTGAAACATATTAGATTTTAGTTGTCAAAGTTATTTGAGGTCTGCCATTCATTTTTGCAGAAAGGTTTGAATTATAATCTATTAGAAAGTTTTGCTTGTTTTTCAGAAAACTCATTTGACTTTGTCAGTAAAGATTTTAGCATGTTATATATTTGCAAAACATAAGAATTCCTTGTAATATCTTTACTGTGCCTCTTAGAATGGTGAACCTGAGAAAGAAATAGGCCTTTAACAAGCCTCTCAGTTATGCTGTTAGCTTTGCTTGTGTGTGGAAATCTACCGTATGCTTTTATACTTGTTAAGGAAGGGGATGACAAGCTGAAGGGAATAATAGAAAATAATGTGAAAATCAGATTAAACACTTGCTTGTTGTTCTGAAGGACAGCTCAATGAAGGTATAGGTTGTTTGCAGAAGAGGGAGGTACTATCAGTATTTATTAAAAAGTAATGAGAATCCTTGAAAATTAAATTAGAGGTTATATATATGGATATTGTTACTAAAATCTGAGGATTTCCATTGCTTTGGGTCTAGATTTCATAAATGCCCTTTTGGGGAAGATTTCATTAAATCCAACCTATGGTCTTACAGGAGTGAAACAGCCTATTTAATGAGAATTTGGTACCTCCTCATGGTATGATAGTTTATGACTTGTTTATGAGAAAAAGAGCCTGCGTGTAGGTGACAAAAATACTCTGGGGCAAAATCTTTTTCAAATATTACCCTTTTCAGCTCAGCAGATTTAAGTTTTGATCACCGTCAGCATATTTTTTCACTTCAGATTACTGCCATCAAAATTATAAGAGTTTGAGGTGTTATCCTTGGCAAACCCAGGTGAGCTAGCAGAAGCACTAGTGTTAACAACTGCACCATCAAAACAGTATTTCCACTGTGTTAATATATTCCTACTGTAGATGTGATCACAGAAAGTGAACATTCATGCTGTGGCAAATGCACCTTATTTTCTTTAGAATTTTTAGTTCCTAGAACTGCTAGCCCCATCCCCTAGTGAATGTTTTTTAAAAGTTCTATGTGATGTCTGATGTTACAAGTATTTTAGATAAAAATAGGTATGTTCTACAGCATAGCAGAGTTTGCCTGAAACAGTAGATTTTTGTTACAGGTATTGCACCCTGCTGTAGAGTCTCTAGATCTTCGAGACTGTGATATTTCAGATAATGCATTACTGCAGCTTCAAAACTGCAAGCAACTGAAAAAAATCAACTTAAACTCTTGCAGAGAAAACAGACTGGGAATCACTTCAGAAGGTATGTTTTGTGTGCACAGGTAACAGGGATCTTAATTCACTTTCATTTTTCCTGTTAGATTGGAGTAAGTTGCAAAAAAAATGTCTTGGGTAAATGTTGCTTAAAAAAATCCCCAATGTTACACCAATACTAATTACATGGTTGTGTAAATTACAGGCCTGGGGCAACTTACAAAAGAGAGCTGTTGGGTTACTCTCATGGTAGTTTTCTGGTAAAACTATGCTACATTTGGTAATCTGTTCCACTTCATCATAATTATTCCTTCCTCAAAACTTGTTTCAGAGCCTTACCCAGCCCACTGGGATTGAAGTTTCATCAAATGTGTTTGTTATTAAATAAGCTTATAGTATCTTCTCTGACTTAAGAGACTTGACTTGCTTTAGGACTTTAGGATTTCAGGTGTTACTTTTAACCTCCAGTTTCAAGTTGTATCAGGGGCTATTAGCTTAAAAGAATTAAGTTTGCTGAATTAAGTTTTGTTTTGCCTTTTGGTTAGACTTACTCCTTTGCTCCATCATTTACTCATCCTTATTGAAAATTCAGGCAAAATATTAATTTAGTATTGAGCTAATGTACAGCATACTTTAAATCAGCCCTTGTTTGTATTTTCTTACCACTGCAAACTGGTACACTTTTTAAGTGGTTAAACTTAAAAATGGCTTTTGTTGGTTTTAAATGTCGCCTCATTGTTACACTTTTTGATCCCTGAGATACAGTTCGTGATGGTCTTCCTCCATGGCTTCAGCTATCCACTGATTTCTAGTATGGTTCTTAAGGTACCAGCTAAGCCTAAAGCTCTTTAGGTATATTTTTCATCTGTTTGGATAGAGGTTCCTGATCACTTTGCAATTAAAAGTGAAGTCTAGTTCTTTATTGCAAGTTCCTAGTCCACCGAATTTTACTAACTCTCCTTCTTTTAAATTGAGCCTTTTTTAAATTGAGAATCAGTTATGAAACCTTTAAGCTTGAACAGGTTTTTTTTTTCACTCATCTCAATTTTCATAGGAAAAAAAAAAGGAAGTCTTAAACTCACCCCATTTTAAAGCAGCATTACCTTTTACTAATTCAGTACTAGGTGTGTGTGTGGGTATTGGTTGGTTTGTTTGAGTGGGGCTTTTTTGTTTGTCTTAAGAATCCTGTTGCCTACCACATGCAGGAATATCTGAGCCCTGTCATTGCTAGGAAACATTTGCTCTGTAGGCTGCACATGGACTATCTCATGTCTCTTAATACAATATCCAACGGTACTTCTTTGTCAAATTCGGCTGCCACTACTGTCTGTTCTGTCATTCTTTGCAAAGTGGTTCTGACCCAAGTGTGTGCTATTTTATCAATGTTTCTTTGGAGTTCTTGCAGAGTAGGATATCTTAATGTCATTCAACTGTTTATTTCTATCTATACAGAAGTGACATATTTTCTGTACTGCTATAATTATCAGGTTTCTGTCATCCTTACAATAAAAATTCCTTTCACGATTTGCATCTGCAGTTCACGTACTTTTACTGACTACCAATGTTTTGGTTATTACTGACTGTTTCGGCTCTTAAGTCACCAACAGACCCTAATGGCAATGACTGGTCTCACCTGCCAGGTCCACATGCGCTCACTGCTCAGGGACCCTCAAGTCCTGGCCTCAGCCATGTCGTAGGTATACCTGGTTCCTGTCCTGTTTCTGAACTTTTTGATTTTTTTTAATTGACCTTTGACATAACCTCTTACTCACTTTTTACCTGGGACCTAGCACTATAATTAGTCTGCTTTCAAGCTATTGGCCTTTTCCTGTGCACTCACTGAGTTGATACGTCATGTATGTAAGATCTCTCAGGTATCCCTTTGTACTACAGAAGGGAATTCAGTATTTAGAAATTTTCATCAACTCTGGCATTGTTCATGATCATTTTCTTAAATTAAAAGAAACCAACTGCAAAACTGAGTCCTGCTTGGGTGGCATGAGATGAAAGTTGAACAGTCAGTGACCAGAGGACAGTATATTGGATTCAGCATGGTGGTTATGTAAAAAAAATTAGTAATTCTTTAAACTGCTCTGTTTGTCTGACAGGTGTCATAGCACTGGCCTTATCCTGTCCTTACTTGCGTGAAGCGTCTTTTAAAAGGTGCTGTGATATAACTGACAGTGGAGTTCTTGCTCTTGCGCTCAACTGCCAGTTCCTACAAATAGTGAACTTGGGCAGTTGTTCAGGCATCATGGATGCATCTCTGCAAGCACTAGGAGAAAACTGCAAATTTCTTCACAGTGTGGATTTCTCATCTACTCAGGTAGCTATGGTGGCGATTGGCCAATTGACTTCTGTTTGTTTATTTTATAAGATTGTCATGATAAAAGGTGTCCCTGCCCATGGCAGGGGGGTTGGAACTAGACAATCTTGAGGTCCTTTCGAACCCTAACTATTCTATGATTCTGTGATAAAATTGAAAAGGGATCTTTTTAGCTGTACTCTTGACAAGATTTAGGACCATAGGTCCTTCCGGTTTCCTCCTTTCAAGGAAGAAGGAAGACACAGTTTGCATCTTGGTAACCAGAAAAAAAACACATTTTGGTAATGCAGCATGTATTGTGGACCAAACGTAATTCTTTATTAAAATCAACCTAATAGTGGAGATTTTCTTTTTTCCAGTGTCTTCATTGAGAGCAATAATTTTTTTCAAGTTGTAAAGTAATCCAAAATATTTCATTTAAAGAAAGTAGAATCTTGGACAGATTATTGTCTGCTTTTAGTTAGAATAAACTGACCTGAATAATAATAATACAGGATATCAAACAATATAAGCTACTAGTAGTAAAAATAAACACTGTAATTAGTTCTAGTTCAGGAGTGACTGTTTTCTGAATGGCTTGTCAGAGTTATGGAGTCAACATGGAGGGAATGACATTTAAAATGTCAGAAAGGGCTGGTAAGAGAACTTAATAACAGTATTCAGCATAAGAAGGGGAGCTCAGCTACTACAGCAGTGCTATAACATACTTTATAATTACAGTAAGACAATGAAGTGAGGGAAGGGATTTTCCGCTGTAAGCATCTGATTGACTGTGATGGTGTGTGATTATGTTGAATGTGAGTCAAGCACAGAGAATTCGTAATGAAGTGTCAGATTTGGAAAACACACAACAGGTTCTTATTTTAGATGCTATTCTTTCTGAATTTGCAGAAGTAGGGCATCAAAAGTAATTTTAATCTTTTCCTTGGTAATTTTTCTTACTAACATTTACTCTAGTTCTTCAAATTTTCTTCTTTACTTTTTTGCTCCCTTTCCTCTCTTCTCCTTCATAGGAAAAAACTAAGTTTCCTCATTTTTCATGTTTTAAGTGAGATTAAAGCTTCTTGACTAACTAAAGGTTTCCACATTTTTCTTTTCTGATAATGATATCATGATAATACGCTAGAATTCTGAATTTTGACTAAAAATAAATAGAAACATATACAAGATATAAATGAAATAAGTGTAAAGTGAAGCAGAGAAACTGTGGATGGCTCTTGCCTATAGAGGTTGCAAGGCCTAACAATACTCTTGTGTTTGAGTGCCAGAATGCATAGTAGAAGTATCAAGTGTAACTGGCAAAGCTGTGTGAAAATAAGATAGCGAGAACATTGGAAATAAACGAGCAGGCAAAGGAGGACACCGCTCACTTGTGGGAACATGGAAGCAGATGTGAGCTAGACCACAAAGGGACTAAATGCTTCAAGGTGATGTCGCTATTTTTAAAATAGGTCTCACCTGGTGCCTGCAGAAATGAAAGTACGTTAAGTAGAAGGTGTGGAAGTGGTGCAGGGAAGGGAGGGGACTTTGTTTTAATACAGAACTGGTTTCATGCTCTTATGCTTTTATAACCATATACCCACAAGCAGCAAGACAGTAGCATTCAGGTGATCTCTCTGATGTTCAGTCTGGTCCAGGTTTGTTTTGGTGACATGGGGATACTCAGGCTGATCTTAGATTGATGACCATTGGTTTTGGATATGTCATTTTTATACCCTTTGGGAACTGACAGTAATTACTGTCTCCATTCTGTCCCACTTGTGGGAATTATTGGAATTTATTGATTCACTGCCCTTTGTCTCCTGGTTTGAGTGTCTTGAGCTAAATGTGCTGTCATCCTGATGACCTGCTAAGACAGGTATTGACAATACCTGACAGTTCTTACAGACCTTTATATGCCTTCATGCTGGGACATTCCTGTCCGTTCTCCATATGTACTGATCTGATCCTTTCTATTACAGTTCTTTTAAGGCAGACTGGTAATAGAGGGCCAGAAAGCAATTCGAGCAACAGGAATAACCAAACCTTTAAACAGAAATGGAGCTTGTGGTCTCTGGATTCTAGCTGTCCAATTTGGCTAAGCCTTAGTGTGTGTGTTTGGTGACTGCTATTCCTGCTCTACTATTCTAATATAAGCTCTGTGAAAAAGCCTGTGTGATGAATCTGACATCCAGTCCAGCTTTCAAAGTGAAGAAGTTGCTTAATGAATTTGGTTCCTGGAAGCAAACAAATAAATTGCCCTTTATTGCCTTTCTAAGGAAAGGAATGTCTTTTGTCTCCTTGCTCTTGCAGGTAATCATTGTTCAATCACTTTGATAAAACTTTTAGAGCAAGTGCATGACAACTGCTGTAAGGCTTCTTGTTTGAGGGATTTTTGTCTTGTGTAACTGTTTTGCTTCAGATAACTAAGACAACAGATAAAAGACTCCTGTGATTACTTTTTTGTCTTTTTCCCAGTCCAATAAATTTCATTAATATCTGCAGCAGTCCTGAAAACAGGAGAAAAAATAGTCTAGGTAGAGCCTTAAGAAATGAAAAACTGCCATGCTCTGACTATGATAGTGTGGCCACTGTTCAGTGAGGCAGTGACACACCTGGAAACATTTATTTAGAAAGCCAGGCTGGATTACGCAGCAGTATAATGGAACAGTAGGTAACAGACTGAAAAAAAGCCATACTTGGATAGTTTTCTCTGCAGGCTTAGTTGGAAGAAAATACTGTAATGTTAAGTGTATTCAGTGACTGCAGGGAGTGAATAAATAACATTTCCCCACACCCTCAAATAGCTGTTTGCAAAAATGAGCTTTAATCTGCTGTATTAATAGCAACATAATTTTTTTCTCTAGGTAACAGATGATGGTGTTGTAGCACTAGTAAGTGGAACATGTTCAGAGAATTTAAAGGTAAGCTAATAATAAAGAAACGAACTAAAGGAATTGTATTTTAAAGTTATAGTAAGTATTACTTCTGAAGGATAGTTATTATTAACTGATGTTTGCCTTATGTACACACTTGGCCTGATCTTGGTTATGAGTTGAATATTTTCAGTCTCTGTCTCTCGGTAGCAGTGCCCCAGACTAGGCTCAGTCTTTTCAAAATGAGTTTTCTGCTGTTTAATGTAGTATGCTTATTTTAACTCACATTCTTTCAGAGAGCTGTATAATAAATGCAAGTGAATGCTCAACTTTTTCCCTTAACTTCTGTGGAGTTATTTCTTGATTCTGTTGAACACTGAGTCAGAATTTGAAATGTCAATAATTTCACAGATAGAAGTCAGTTAGCAGCTCTGCACAGATAAATCTCTAATTTGTGAATGCAACAGTGAAAATGAAGTTGTCTTTGCATAAAGAATCTCTGGACACTGAGACAGTGATAAAATGTTGAAGAGGCATCCCATACCTCTTACCATAAATGATCTACTTTTCTATGTAGTACTTATCTCTGTGTCTGTGTTTGCTTTCATAAAGAGTGGTTCTGAATCCAGCTATGCATTTAGAAGCTAACATGGGAAACAAGTCATACTTGTGCTAGCTTATAGTGTTTAATAAAAAAAAGCCAACTCCAAACAAAATACCAAATCTGGGTCAACTGGCAGTATTAATGACCTGGAAAAATAGAACTGTTACTGTTTAATTTGGAGGGCAAACAGATTTGGGTTTGTTTCTTTTCCATCTAATTTTGTCTATTTTGAACAATCTTTTTAGTCTTACTTTTAGTCTTCAAAAGTGATGTAGTACAAGATGAAAATATTTTTCAGAAAATAGCAGTGAGATATTTTTTTTATATACTAGAATTGACTTGAAAATGTCTTTGTCTTTTAGCTGGTTATACTTTTAGCTGTAGCAAAACATTGATTCCAGCTGTTCTAAACAACCCTGAGACTATGCAAGTAGCCTTCAATAAGAGGCATAGTAGGTTATGATTTCTTCTAGGTGGGAATCTTTGAAAATGGTTGGGCAAAAGAAAGCTCTGCCTCCAGAATCTGACAGGCTTTTGGAACTACTGTTTTTGTAACAGGAGATCCACATGGAACGCTGTGTGAATTTGACTGATGTTGCTGTGGAAGCAGTTCTTACTTGTTGTCCAAAGATACACATTTTTCTGTTCCATGGATGCCCTTTGATAACAGGTAGGTCAATTCATGCAGGGAGCAAGAAGAGTAATAACTTCCTGATAGTATCTTCTTGCTGTCTGTAAATGCTTTGTAAATAATCCCAAACAAATAATAACTCCATAAATTAATAATCATACTATGAGATTTTTCAAAGCAAGGTGAGAATTTTGCTTTGATATATGGAAACCATCAGAGAGGGGATTTTTGTTGTTGTTTTTGAATTGGATTTTTTAAATTTCCTTCCCCCCTAGCCCAACATGCTGATGAAGACCCAAAGTTGATGATGAAACCGCAGAAGCATGTGTTAGCATCTTAAGCCCCTCCTCTATTCCAAAAAGTATGCAACAGTATCCATTTTAGAGAAAGTGGAAAGGAGAAGGACTGTCAGCCTAAAACAAATTTAAGAGAGGTTATGATATATCTTGAGTTTTTCAAGTTAGGTTGGTTGGTGATGCGTTGGAGTTATGTGACTGGAAAAAAAAATTTGAGTAGTTTTGAATACTAGAGGTTCATCTGAAGTGTGATATTGTAACAGCAAATTACAGTAATAAGCATAAATGCAGGTATGGAATTATTTTGCTGTTAACCTAATTTCTAAACACCCCTTATGTATAGTCTGAATGAATAACAAGAAATTCCTTGGCTCTTCTGCAGATCGTTCCCGAGAAGTTTTAGAGCAGCTGGTCATATCAAACAAAATCAAACAAGTAACGTGGACTGTTTACTGATTATTTATCATGTGTGTATGAGTGTAAAGTTTACAGCTGGGAGAGCTCTTTCAGAAAACAAGCACCTTGGAGAAAGCACCTTGGTGACTTTTGGACCACCAGATTGCTTCCCTCCGTGTTCCCACCAGAGGTCTCCATCGCCATTCCAGTCCTTGCCTGTGAGTCTGGGCTCTACTTAAAGACCTGTTTGTCTTTGCCTTGCTAGTCATACTTCAGTAAGAGGAAAGTTAAACTATAATTAATATTACACTATCATCGCTCAGCCTCCTTCAAGTATGAGATTTGGCTACTACTTTCTATTTTTTACCATCGTAGTTACATATACAAACCAAATTTAAGTAAATCTGTGTTCTGAGTTTGTAGTCAGAGAGGGTAGTTGCAACTAAATGTACCAACCCAAACATTATACTGAAGTGTCTGTACGGTTGAGACTATAATCTGACAAAAGTCAATATATCGAACTGGTGAGTGGAGGTGTCATTAACAGCGATGCAAATGTATTTTTAGGAAGAAACAGTCTCCTTTCACCATTTACTTTTGCTAGGTCTGGAAAAAAAAAACTGTAGGTACCTTTCTTTTGATGTTACTGATGCTTCAGGTTTCTGTTCATATTTTCTAATACTTGCTGGATTTTTATATATCAAAAACTACAGTCTGTGAACATGTGAATGTAATCATAAGCTTTCTTTGAAATTGTTGTGGTGACTTAATAAATTACAAAGTAGTAACTATGACTGATAAAAAAAATCTTGTATATGGGCAAATACTTACTTGCTCTGGCTTTTGCCTAAGTTGATGAAAATCCTTCTAGGGAACAAAATACTGGTCCTCATAAGCATTGCTGTGAGTGAAATAGGACCAAATTGAATGCGTACATGAATCTCAGGATAGTAGAGTTCAGCAGAGTATGTGTTCTGCTGTGTGTGGTTGATTATCTTTCCAGTAGCCCCAGAAGCTGAAAATAACAACCACTTATATACTATTCAATTGTGGTCATAATAAAAAAATCTTAGAAGAGTAAAATGTATTTATTACGTGATGGCAAGTAGAAGTCATGTTCATTAACTTTCTTGAAACAGCATAACCTGTAGTGGCATTAAACTTTAAAAAATGTTAGCAATTTTAGTATTATACAGGCCAGGTGACACACTATCTTGATATCCTGCATCTGGAAGCAGCAGGGTTTAGCTAGGGAGAATCTGATGACACTTATAAAGCTGTGAGTTTAGGCAACCATAAGGAATATGTTTACATTATAATTTAACACTTGTCATAGTCACAGTTATTTAAAGTGTTGCAGAAATAAAACAGTCTTCTACTAATCTAGTTAAAATTCAGGTCAGATTGCATGGAAGATAATAATATATGTTGCATCCAGTAATATTAAAGGATATTATGATGTCTGACAATAATCTCTGTTCTTCTCTTGATTATATGGTTTATGGAAGAGCAAGGTCATGTGGAAAATTTGTTCAAGTGTAACTGAAAGCATAATTTTCAAACTCCAGTGCCTAAATGCCTGGTTTCTGCTGCATGCAGTGCCATGTCTCAGCCCAGTGATGAGTACATTCCTGTGATACCTATAGGTAATAAGTGACATTAGTACAAACCATTCCTGCAAACAGGAGAAGTTGGTTTTGCTACATTAGCAACTCGGATCTGAAGGCTGTAATTGCAGTGAATCCTTGGACCACATTGAGGCCTAAGAACCTAATCTACCACATTTAATTGCCTTTCTTGGCTAAAGAGTAGCTTATTGGATTGCCCTGTGGAATCCCTGGTATCAGTCAAGACTCATAATTTCTTTGAAGTCTTGGACATGAGTTGGCAATAAATTTGTTTTGCAGTGTTGTTCATATTGATCCATCTAGCTGATTAGGCAGCAGTAATGATACTCTCTCAGTAGCTGTGACAAATAAGTAAAGCATAAGGATCATGCTGCTAGGCCCGGCTTCAGGAAGGGCACCGCAAAAAGAGTAAGTAAAATTGTGAGCTAACACAAGTGAGAAGGGGCCTTGGAAGTTTTATAGTCTAGCTTCCTGCCCAGAGCAGGGCCAGCTCAGAGCTCAAACCTGCTTCATTAGGGCTTTATCCACCCAAGTCTTGAAAAACTGAAGATGACTGAGCCTTCAAAAACTTTTGAGGCAATTTGTTCCATGGCTTGACTCTATTGATGGTGGGAAGGTTTTCCCTTCTATCCTATTTTGACCCTCTTTTGCTTCAGTTTACAACCCTTCTCACTGGAAGAGCCTGACTGTCATCCTGCTAATCTCCTCAATAGTATGGGCAGGCTGCTCACAGGTCCCTTCAAGCCTTTTCTAAGCTGAAGAAGCCTAGTTCCCTCAGACTGTTATTGTAAGACGTGTAACTACAACATACGTATGGTGGCTCTCACCAGACTCTCATCTCACATGCTACATCCAGGAAGAAAATTCTAAATTGAGATGGCATAAAGCAGCAAAGGACACTTAAAAAAAACAATTCTCTCTGTGGGACAGTGCTACTGCTAACCTCACTGCCACAGTGGTTCTTTTTCCCCTTGTTAATATAAGTTTAGATTTGTCAGGTTGAAGGCAAATGCAGCTTACACAGTGTCCTTAAACATGCATGTAGATTTACCATCTTCTCCTGTCGCCTCTACTAAATGTGTAACTTATGGGTAGATTCTCATCTGTGCTTAAAAATTGTACAACACTGCAATGAATTACCAATGTATTTTTAGGCTTGAAAGTTTAAATATGTCATGTTAAATCCTTCAGTGTCAGAGCATGAGTCTGTATGCTTATGTGTTAATTTCTAGCATAACTACTGGAATATTTATTGATTCAAGTTAAATCACAGTCATTTTCAACAAATGTTTACAAGCATTGGGTGAAGTGGGAGAAGAACATCCGGTATACAGTTATCAGTTCATATTCCATATTGTTTGGATATTGTTACTGTTCTGTGTTGTTGGGTGAGCACTGCAGAATACTTACTGTACTGAGGATTAAAGTTTGCAAGCCTCTTGTGGGATAGTTATGAGAACTTTTTAAATTATATTTTGTAACCATATACATCTTGAATGTGTTCCTAAATCTCCTACTTCATAAACACCATAGTTTTCTGAGTGAGCACCACCTGCTTTTTCATTTTTATAAGGTTCTACCACATTACCTGGTATTTAGATAGGTGTAGATTCACTTTGTTCAACTCTGCAGTTACTAGTTCCTCATCACTGCTTGTCCAGTAATTAACTGCTAAAGGTGACAGTTGCTGCAAAACTTCTCCAAAATTTTGGTTCTTCTTCAAGTGGCTGCATTCACAACCTCTGGCCTGTGTTTTAACCCTGCAGAGGGTTCTTCCATGACAGACGGAGCCAAGAATGATTCTTAGGTTTCTTGTTCAACATCTAAAGAGAAGAGAAAAAGAATTCTACCTGAACTTTTAGTTCCTGTTTTTATTTAATTACTTTCTGTTCAAAAACATCAAGGAAGGAAAGATTTCTTCACCCTCACCAGCTTCCTATAGAGAGAGATTGCCTTTTTTTACCCCCTGCAAATTTAGAGAACATAGATCATTTGACCTACTCTCTAAAGGATAGTTACCCTATAGCCATTATTATTTAGTCACTTCCCACTCAACTTTAGCTAAAGTTCAAGAAATGTAATTTAGATTTGAATGCAACTCCTGAATAATCACTCTGACAGCTTAAAGGAAGATAAAATCTTTTATTATAGAGAGGAGAGTGGGAAAGATTCAAATAAGTTACTTTGACATTCAGAAGAGATACCCCAAAAAAGAGCAAGGCACTTTGAGCACAGTATGAGCTAATACTTTAGTGGAGAGTTTTATGAAGAACAGCAATAATTTTTACTGTAATTACGCTGCAGCAGTCTGTGAAAGCAATGCAGTAGTACTTCAGCCACCACCTTTTCCAGCACAGCACTATGCCGGATGTCCAGCGCATTTCACAATAGTGTCAAAGAGCAAAACATGAATATACACGAAAAACATCAAGCATGCAAACTCTTTCATGTCACTTGTCTTTGGATTTACAATTCAGAGCAGGCCCCTTTGAATACAGTTTGCATGTAGTTTTTACCTTAAACGGAGCGAAAGCATCAGCGAGTATGACCCAAATCAATACAGAGAATGTACACTAATCTACATTGCATCAACAGTTGTGTTTCATGTTGAATACCCATTTTCAATTTACACACTTACAAAAATAAAAAAGCCAGCCAAGTGAGACAGAATTCATTAGAAAGCCAGCTTCAGCAGCTTTCCAAGCTATCTGAGGGCTGATAGCTCCAGACAATACTTGATGTTAATCCATTGTTCTCTTGTCTAGTATACTCAGGAAGTGAATATTCTATGACTTTGTGCAACTGACTGCGAATGCGGTGGCTTAAAAACTGATGCCTGCCAGGGTCACCAATCAGCACTTCAGTTCGTTGTATCCTGATGCATTTCTTCAGCCAGTGATGCAAACTGTCAGCAAGCTGTTCATCGTAAAACATATCTCCTAGAACAATGAGGTCCCAGTTGCCAGCCTCTGAGTTAATGATGTTCTTAATGGTGATGGGAAAGGGATTCAAGTGGTTCAGTTCACAGTTCAAGATCATTGCTATTCCTGCAACTGAAGAAAAGAAAAAGTGAAATGAAAGTTACATTTTGGGATTCTGCCACTTACACCCCTTACAAATTTCCTTGACACGTATTTCAATTCCATTTCTTTAATATTTTTGTTTATCCTATCTAGGAACTTCCACAGTTTTCATTCTCTGGCATAAAGTGACAGAATCCTACCCTCACTGCACCAAGACGTAGGAAAGAATATTCCTGGAATGAATACCAATGGAAACCAATCACAGAATTGAACCACAATTTCCCAACTGCTGAACCCAGGACATTAAGGCAGAACACTTAATCTATGTATATACTTCTTCCCTAACCAGTATGTAACTAAATCATGAATTAACTGAATTCATAAGTCAGTAATGGGAAAACTAAATGGGAGGTGAAGGAGAAAGGCAAAATCTAGGCCCTAAAATATGGAAGGGCAAGAAACTGCTGTGGTCCTACAAAGAACCAAATTTGTCACCTGTGCTTGGAGTTCTCCTCCAACACAGCTGTGACAGTATACAGGCAACACTCAATAGGAACTTTCCTATTTGTTCATTCTACAGAGATAGGGGGATATACTTGGTATAAGAGAGGCAGGTACAACCCAGCTTCCCATACTAGCAAAATCTATTCATTGTTTTAGCATTCTTAGAACAAACTTTGGAACATGAATTTCTCCCCAGTGGAGCCAAGAAACATTTGTATTAAATGTGCTTTAAAAACTTAGTATTTTTACACAGAGATGAAAAGAAAAAAAAGGCCTTACTAGGATCAATGTCATTAGCAAGGACTTGCGATGCACCACTCATCACAGCAGCTATTGCTGTTGCTCCACATCCACTTCCGAGATCCAAAACAGATCGTCCTTTAACAACACGTGGATTATCTAAAATGTACCTGAAAAGAAAAAACAACGTTCAAGCAGTGAAGGCAGTTACGTAGATTTTTGTTTTACATTACACTGCATAAGAGTTCTTGTCATACAAGTAGTGAAGCATGGTATCATAAGAACACAACTCCACGTGCAGCTGGTACATG
This sequence comes from Forpus xanthops, assembly GCA_032466535.1. Lineage (NCBI taxonomy): Eukaryota > Metazoa > Chordata > Aves > Psittaciformes > Psittacidae > Forpus > Forpus xanthops. Next base: position 16,799 of record JASSUY010034456.1, read on the forward strand.
GCTCCTTTGTTGCTGCTGATAAAAAAGAATCAAGACCCATTGTCCTTCTCCCTAACTTGTCCTCGACCCCCTCCAAAAAAAAAAAACTAAAATAAAACTAACAAAAAAAAAAAAAGCGTGTCAAATAAGCAACATTTTATTTCAATCAGCTCCTTCTCTGACAGGTGAGGTCATCTAATACAAGGACACAAACTGCAAGGTGTCTAAAATGCTTGGCATTTGCAATGCTTGGCACCAGATTAAAGAAAGGAAGGATCTGTAGAAATTAAAAGCGATCTGACTGAAAAAGCATGAAGATATATTCACAGTTGAATATTGTACCCCACAAAAGACAAGGCCTACCCATTGCCCTAAAATACTGCTTATGTCTGCTTGGAAGAAGAATGTCTCCTCTTACTTTTCCTGAGCCATGCAGGCAAAGATGCAAATACTTGTAGACTGCTTAATGTTGCGCCTGAGTTAAGAGTAAGCAAATGAGATTAAAGCAGCTGTGAGCAGAGTGTCTTCACCCAGTTGCTGCCACCTCCAAGAGGAATCCACAAGCAAAAACCTCTGGGCTGGAAATGGAGAATTGGCAGAAAGCAAGCAGCAGTTACTGTTTAAACACTATGGATCATCTAGCCATTACTGAAGGTTCACAACTTAAACAATCGCCTTGAAATTCAATCTTCTGCAATGGGGAAGGCCTTAAGCAAAGGGGACAAAAGCCCTAGGTGACAAGTTACTGCAAATTGCCATAAATTCATTACCAATTGCCATAGCTTCTGTTAAAGTAGAAACAGCAAAGGATTCTACATTTATGTTGTGTTCCAAGATGAAGGATTACAGCTGAGACTCTTTGCACAGGGCTATGGTTAAGCACAGGTTTTGCTGTGGATTGCAACACAAAGAACTGCAATGGAAACACTAAGATCTGTGTAAATGGCAAATGGATGCAAAAGTCAGGGTCTATGAGCACCAACAGGAATGGCAGAAGGATGCTAGAAAGAGTGTCAAGTGTTCCTGCACCTAATAACTAGAGCCCAACACATCTTATATGCAGATTCCTAGGAGCCCAGCTTGGGAGAACAAAAGGAAACCCACTCTCATACTAAACAGTTCAAGCCATTATGAGACAATAGCAGGAAGGTCAAAACCAGGACTAAAGATACAGAACACCCAGATCAGAATAAATAAGGAGATACAAAGATGGTTTGACATCCTATGCCCCTTGTCCTATGTGTCATCACAAGAAATCCTACACTAGTGTAGATATGCAGAGCTTGGTGCTTTTGAGTATGTGGTTATAAATCTAGTGAGTGAAACTGTCTCAGTTCTAATGAAAAATACCTTCTCCCTTGGCATCCACACATTATGCTGCTGTTGAGAACTGCTGTCTGCCCTGCTGGATTAACAAGGTGCCTTGGGTTTCACCAAGATAAATAGCCTGAAATGGGAAAGTCCTGATGCTCTGGAAATGCCAACCATGAAACCAGCATGTTTTCAGGCTCCCTCTTTTTACTTTTCCAGATTATGCAGCTAATTTCTGACATCCCCAGTACATCAAACAAGTGCTTAAACACAGTGAAATGTCAGATTATTACTACTACCCAAATGCCTAAGCATATGGATCATAAAATGACAAAAGGTAGATATTACCTAATTTAATTATGCAATATTTAGGAGCACTCAAATTCATCTACCTGGCAGGCTAATCAAGTCACAATTTACCTGTAAGACTCTTATTTCTCCTTGTCAAAAACACCTTGCTGCTTATGCTTTCTGACAAACACAGTAAAAACACAATTCAGATCCTTCTCTTTCATCTGCGTGGGGGATGTCTGACAGCTTCTTTGCTGTAGCAATTATAAGGTTTTGCTGCTGTTCAAAGTGAGAGATCTGATTTTACAGAATAAAAGAACTCTAACTAGTTCCTGGAAATCAGGAACATTAAAGACATTTGACAGTAAGTGGCCAAAACCAAAGTGTGGCTTTGGATGCAACTAAGAGACAGCTACAACAAGGCTTGACTGACAATAAGGCTGCTGAAATCCTACATGAGGAAGGTGATGCAGGCTAACCAACACTCCAAGTGCATTAGCATAAACCTACTTTTCTCACCAGACCGTACCATAGAAAAAAAATAAATTCAAATAACGAAACCCACATGTTACAACAACACAGCAATCCTCCTGTTCAGAGTGACAATGAGTGACAAAATTCAACACCTCACTAGGTTTTGATGGCACAGCCCTCCACAGACAAAAATTCAGCCCTGTTGTCAACATATGCATCACCACTGAAGAAAACAGATCTCAACTCAAGAGATCTAAATTATTCTATATGCAGCAGGTGTTGAACCTTCACTGCCAATCAGCAAAGGTTGTGTCTCTCCTGCATAAGCAGAGAGGAGCATGAATAATGCACTCTCATGCAGGGCAAATACACATCACTAGGAATCGCTACAAACATAGCTAGGTCTGACATCCTGTCCCACAGCAAACTGAACTTAGAACTTCAGTGATGCATGCTGGTTACCTGGAGAGGGCTTGGCCTCCTGGCCAATAAATTGCCCAGAATGGGTCCCCATAAGGCCACAGGTCAGGTTTTTCCTTCCAGAACCTGCAGCGAGGTGTGAGGAGGCGCAGTCGTATCTCTGGTGTGAGGTGCCCACTGCTGGTGACCTCTGTGTTCTCCTCCAAGAACGCTCTAACTTCAGGGTCCAGAGACTTGCCGGCACTCCAATGGCTGCAGCGCTTCCAACGCAGAGAGGGGCCTCCTCCCCTCCTGCTCCTCCAAGCCTTGGCAAAGGTATCCTGCCTGTCCAAGAGAAGGAGGCACTTCCAGGTGCGGAAGGCCATGTCTCCCCAGGATTGCTCAGAGCACAGCTTATCTGAAGCAGATGATGAGGCAGAAAGCTTGAAACAAACTCACAGGATGTTGTTTTTCATAGCAAAATGAGAATTCCTAAATGGAGAACAATGTCAGTGATGTTTCTTCAGCAACTCCAGGGGTGTGCACCACTAGGGTTTTAGGAAGGAGGTACATGTGCTGTGGTATAACCATGAACACATGCCTTGCCTCTTCCCAAATAGCCTTTGAAGTCTGAAAGAAGGGTATTTAAGGAAGAAGGTAACAAGACACCCATTCAGGATTGTGCTATGAACATATCCAGTGAGAAACAACCAGTTAGCAGGATAGCAGTCAGAACTAAAAATTAAACTTGCAGCCTTTTAACATTTCCCTGCATACAGCAACCTACCCCATTTAAGGTTCTTATACTGAATCTTGAGATTCTGCAATAGGGCTCTGGTATTACAGGATCTATGGACATAACAAAAGTTATCAGTGGGTTGCTTGAGAGACATCATTAATTACAAGTAATATAACTAATACAAGTCTTTCAAATGAAAGCACCTTTTCAAAGGCAAGCAACTAAAGGATTTCCTCAACACATTTTCCTCTTTCTTTCTTTCTCAGATTTGGCAGGCTGCCAGCTCCAAAATGAAAATAAATAAATAAATAAATACACCACCCCAAGAACTGATCTGAGTCAGGATGCTCCTGAATTGTTGCATTTCAGTCTGCATTTTGAAGGCTCTGTTAGTCTTATGGAGCAATAGTCACGTGTGGATGTTCCCAGCTATAGAAGAAAGGGGAACTTCAATGACTGTAGCCCACTCACTGTAGGAAACTATATAAACATGCTTCAAGCTGTCTAAAGAGAGAGAAGCTGAATCCAACATGTCTTTTAAAATGAAGATTTTAGAAAATGAGACAGTCAGAGTGGACGAGCTCTCACTCAAAGGCTCCTGACATCACTCAAGGCCAGTTTTCAGGTCACAAGCAGTGAAGAAAAGGAGAATGGAGGATTGGTATGTCAGAGTTTAGACTAATTTAAAAATCAGGAGAATGGAGCATGAAGGGCTGCAACTTTTGGCTAAGTGACAGATAAAGAAAAGCCTCTCAGCACTTTATAACCCACCACCACCCTGATTCTTTCTTACACTTACCCTGTGATTGTTCCTACCAAGGGGTGGCCTGAAGAGAGAGCAGCTGGTTTTCTGCCTTCATGCTCACATCTCCTTCCTCATCCATCCTTTAATATTTACGTATCTTTTTCCTTCCTCATCTTGCTCTCTAATTTCTTTTCAGTTACTCAGACTTACATGCTCCAGGGCACAGTTTTTGAACCTCCCCCTAAACCGATGACCAGAGAAATGCCTGAAGCCTGTACTTCCACAGCAGCAAGACTGTAGGTGTAGAGACACAAGAGAAACCGCACTTGGTGGTTGGTGATTATTTTCTCTCTCTTCCGCAATGGTTTTCATGTTAAAGCAGAATCCTGCATCAAGAAAAATCAACTTCAGCCTGCCCCTGCCCATTTTGCACAGCAGAACTGTGGCCAGCTTCATCATCTAGAGCTGTGAAGGCTGTCCTTAAAAAATAATGAGGCAAAAGGTCAACAGGAAAAATATGCTAATAAAACAGTCTTAACATTTCATGTTTCATTGCTTCAGTTTTTTTCTTTGTCTGTATTTAAAGTTTGTATGTGTTTATTAGCATTTTTGCTGTGCACTGGCTTCTGTTTTAGGTACTGGGTTTAGTTTGATTGCTTATTAGAATGCTAAGCCATGAACTTCCCTCCTGTTACACTCTGCTATTTAGGCTGATAGTCCAGTTAAGTCTTTGCTTAAATCATTGGCTAAAGGCTTTATATTTTTACTACAAATAAATACACGTGACTGAACACTTTGCGGTTTCCACATCAGAGAATGTCATTCCACAGTCCATGTAATTAACGAACATAATTAATGCCTGCCTTCTTGAAGGCAGTGCTATATAATCCTCACTTGCTTGCGGAAAGCATGAAGTTAACTGAAATCAGAAATATAAATCTTACCAGCTAATGCAGTATACTGTTACCCCCCAGGAATTGCTACAAAGTAGCAGGGCTGAGATTCAGTAGCACCTTCAATTGCCTGTTAAAACAGTTACTCTTTTCAAATGAATTTACATAATCACCGAATGGTTTGGATTGGAAGGAACTTTAAAGCTCATCTTGTTCTAACCCATTTGCCACAGCTTCTCTGGGTAACCTGTGCCAGTGTCTCACCACCATCACAACGAAGAATTTCTTCCCATCATCTAATCTAAATCTACCCTTTTCAGTAGGGGTAGAAAAGTATCTGCTAGGAGCTGCCCTCAAAAAACCAAACTGAGTTTAAGCACTCAGTGTAGGAAGGTGTCAGAACAGATATTCTTTCATTTGACAGTCGTGGCCTTCCCACCTTATTGGGAATAAAACGAGTGGGCGAGTAGAACACTGAAAAAAGCCACCAAGAACCACCAAAAACCCCCAAACCAACAAACCACAGAACCAGCTAAACACAACCCCCACAAAAACACCACCCCAATTCCTCAACCAAATCAGCCAACCTAAACTCTGTCCAATTTAAGCTTTGCTCCTTCCTTTCCCCCCCAGGGGGCAGGGCAGCAGGTACCTTTCACACCATAACCACCCCGGCCCATGTTTCTCATCGGAGGCAGTCAGACCTAAAAGAGGCCAAGCGCCGCCCGCTGCACCGAGGGAGGCCGACACCGCGCCATCACCCAGCGCCTCGGCACCAAGCGACAGCCTGCGTCACCGGCCGGTCACCGCTACCACCCAGACGTCCCCAGCTTGTCACGCTGGCCGAGCACCCCTCTACCAAGCGGCCGCAAGCCCCACAAGGGCAAGGAGAAAACTAACACCGAGACCGCAGCCTAGGCCGTCCCAACCGGCGCAGGCCCGGCAGCGCCGCTACAGCCGCGGTTGACCTCGGCCCAGCCCGGCCGCGTCACTCCCCGTCGGGGCGGCACCGCGACACGGACCGGAGAGCGCCCGGCCCATACGTACCTGCTGCCGGCTGCCACCGCTCCGCTCCGCGGGGCCGGGCTGAGAAAGGCCGATCTCCCGCCCGCCCTTAAAGCGGCAGCGAGCACAGCGGGCCGTACCGACAGCGTCGGCTTCTCCCGGGGACGTACGCTAGTGCTTGGGGTTGTTTCCATCCAGCAGCGCTTCAGGAATGCCCCGTATATATGTCGGCCAGTGTTGGGAGTCATGTGCTTGCTCTGCTCCTGCTTCAGTTAAAGTACTTTCAAAAAGGCTTGTGTCAATGTAAACTGGGCCTGTACTTTAAAATGTTAATAAAAATCCATGTGGGAAAAGGAGTAACAACGCATGCACAAATTTGACAGCAGTGAAAATGGTGTTTCAGGTATTTTTCTTCTTTTACACATCATACCCAGGCCCCCGCCTCATCCAGCATAGCCCAACCGATCTTCCCAATCTCTTTGAAAGAGCAACAGCTACTGAAGTTATAAGCCACCAAGAGATGGTCCTGTTATAATTTCAGACTCAAGTTAAAGATATAATATTTTATTGCCAAACGTACAGCGAGCCACAATAAGCAAAGACAGCGCTGGGCGGCCGGAGAGTTTCTGCTCCACCAACGGAGCACCAATTTGTCTTTTTGTTTGTTCTTTTGTATAGTTTAGTTTCATCTTCCAGGTAATCCCCTCCCCTTCTCAGAAAGTCTATCCCCTGTTGATTTCGTAACTTGAGCATGCGCAGTTTCATCCTCCTGGGGGTCTTGAGGGTCGTGAAGATGAAGTTAGTAGTCTTCCTCGATGACCTTTTGCCTGCTTTTGGGGTTGAACTTTTTCACCCCCTTGTCCCAGCACATGCGTGCATCAGGCTTTCTTGTTATCACTCTCCGTATGCAGGTTCTATCTGATCTAGTTCCTTTAAGCAGGGTGTAACTCCTTTAAGCAGGGTGTAACTTCACAAGAATTTGTCTCTCACCGGGTTAAGTTGCACAATGCCCCTCACGTTATGCTTTGAGGAGCAAGGGCTTACCTGAACTCTTCAGCCTTCCTTCTTTTAGCAAGCATTTAGCTATTCCCTTAGGTAGCTTTTACGAACAAACGTTTTGCGCTATCTATAACAGTCCCATCGGTGCTCCAGTCAGTCATTTTCTCAGGCAAGCTGGACATCTCTTTTCCTTTCCCCCTACATGTTTCTCTTCCCCATGCTCCATCCATCCCATTAATATTTCTGCTGCTCCAAAGATGCCTTCACTTCTCCCCAGACCCTCTCCAGCGTAGACAGGAGGGAAGGGTCCTCCCTTAGAGCACTGTTGCTGTTACTCATGAGACAAGGAGGCACCAAATGTAATCAGTCCTAAGTAACTGTAAAGTCTGGTGGCTTTGTAATGGAAAATAACTCAGACGCTTGAAGGTAATTGACTTGTTTCAGGTCCTTCGGGCCTTAGTACAAAATGTAGAAAAACAGGATCTGGGGATGGGGAGTATCCCGGACCAACAGAGGTGCAGGGAGGGAGCAGTGAGGCTGCTCAGTAGGATAGGATGACTGCTATGTCTATAATGTTAATTAAGGTGGAGCTCCAAAGACTGCCAGCGGGTATGAATATTGTAAACCACTCTGAAAGAACATCATCACCTTTGTATACCTACGGGAAACTTTAATATGTAGGTATGCCCAGTGACTGTATAAGGATGGCCTGTGTGGCAACCGAGACAGACACGCTTGGAGGAGCTGTCCCCCGTGTCCCCCGGGGCCACAATAAAGAATACCTGCTTGTCAACTTGAAACTGTGTTGGTTAGTTTGTTCCTGGAGTTTGCTTCGAATCAGTTTGGCACCCCAGATGGGACCCTCTCTGCTCGGCTGCAGGACTCACTAGGACAGGGCTCCCTAGGGCCCCCGGCACAAATTTCCCCGGAGGGACCCCTGGAGTTACTCGGATCACTGCGGGAGCAGACAAGGACCATCACCATCACTGTAAAGGTATCTTTGGATTATTTTATTTTGTGGCATTCTGTAAGGCGTAGGAGACGTCCTGTGTAGGAGACCGGGTTAACGCTCCATAAGGAGTAGGAGACGTCCAGCACAGGAATGTGGATAATATTCCGTAAGGCGTAAGCAAGAATAAGAAAGCCTTCCATAAATTGAGATAGGAAAATCTCACAGGTAAAGGCATATACCCGCTGCTTGTGACCGTTTGGTTGCTATATACAGGTATACAGGTATACATTCTGAATTCCTCTGTAAGGCATAGGAGACGTCGTACACAGGAATGCAGTTGTATTATTCTGGTATCTGACCCAGTGTCTGAAAACTGATATTTGATGCTGTACTTGAGTAATTAATGAATGGCGAACTGTTTTTATTTCTGTCATGCTGCTAATTAGTATTTGTGTCCCTGGTGTATGCTTCTGTCTTTGTTTTCAGAATTGTGAGCAATTGTATGGAATATGTCTTTGTGGCTTGTTATAGTGACGATTTTGGTACTGTGATTTTGGTATTGGTGACAGACTGTTATAACTGTGCTAGTAACTGTTGTTTGATAGAATTTTCGTCTCTGTCTTAAGTGTTGTAACTGTGGAATATGTCTGTGGGATCCCGTGTGAATGTTTGTGTGTGTGTGTATCGAGTGTATAAGAAAATAAAGGGAAATCAGCAGAGTGGAAAAATCTTGAAGAAGAGTCTTTTAGGGGGCATTTTGGCACATTGGAAAGAACTGGAAGGATTTCCTGGGGGCTCGGTAAATGAGAAAACGTCGATAAAATATTGTAACCAACGGTGGCCTTTGTACACTTAGGAAGATCAGGGAAAATGGCCTAAAAATGGAACTTTGGACTATGATATATTGTTACAATTAATGTTGTGTGTGAGGTGGCAAGGAAAATGGGATGAAGTAATGTATGCAGCTATGTTTTTCACTTTATGAAACCACCCGGAGTGACAGACGTAATGCGAAATATAGCCCCGCTAGATCCCTTAATTTTGACTTTGGAAAAGGACAGGGAAAAACTGAAAGCTAAACTGGGGAGATGTTATCCGATTGTGATACTGGGGAAAGGAGGGAAGCTTGGGCAGCTCCTGTGTTTAAGCATGGGATGAGTGCTGGGGAAGCAGAGGTGGAGGAATGCCGGGTGGAGGTGAGGGCGTGGGTTCTTCTCCTGTGGGACCGGATGTATGTGTGCTGTGGGAAGTTTGGAAGCTGGAAGTGAGACTGCCTTGGGGGGTGTGTCATGAGGTGGCTGCGGTGACTGAAGTGGAACTAGACTGACAGGGAGCTGGGGAATCTACCCTACCAGATCCACTGGTTAAATTAAAACTAGGAACTAGACGAAATGAAGTGGAATTATAGTGGATATAGGAGCAACTTATTTGGTGTTAAGTCAGAGGAAAAAGAATCTGTTACAGTTGTGGGAGCTACTGGCCAAGGAAAAAAAAAAAAAAAAGGAAAAGACAAGGCATTCTTGCTGAAACCCTTATAGTGCAAACTGGGAAAATAGGGATGCATAGAGTCTTATGTATGTCAAATTCTCCAAAATCTTTACTAGGGGGAGAAGCAACATTTAAAGAAGGCAAAATGGAATTTAGAATTAACGGAATTTGAGTTTATCTTTAATTCAACAGAAAAGCAAACAGGAGGACTTCCCTGAAACTGAAGAAATCCTTCATCAGCTACATCTGGGAGTGTGGGCATCTGAGGTTCCATGTAAAGTGAAAAATGCTTTTATCTGTTAAAGTAGAAATAAAAGGGGGGGGGGGGGGAGGAGGGGAGCTACCCAATTATAATAAAACAGCATCCATTAAAATTGCAGGGAAAGGGAATAAAAAATAATTGATAAATGTTTAAAATATAGATTATTAATTGATCGTGAATTGGAATATAATACTCTTATTTTGACAGCAAAGAAATAAAGTTGCAGAATCTCAGAGCAATCAACAAATTTGCAGAGGATATTCATCCAGTAATAGCTAATCTGTATATCTGATTGACTAAATTGAATAATAATCAGAAAAGGTTTGCCATCTTGGATTTAAATGACTCTCTCTTTTGCTTACCATTGCCCAAAGAAAAACAGAATTTATCTTCTCTTGAATGAGAAAATCCTGACACAGTAAGTAAAACCCAATTAACATGGACGGTATTACCTCAAGGGTTTAAAAAGAGTCGAACCATTTTTGAAAATCAGCACTGGAATTAGAATCATGGAAACCACCCACTCAGATGGGAACTGTTACAATATTCGAATGACCTATTAATTGCCACAGAAACAAAGAATGTGTCCAGTGAATGGTGGGATTATTGGATTTTCTGTGACTGAATGCTCATAGGGAATCCAAACACCTGGACAAAGTGTCCCAGATTTCACATGCTGCATTCTTCAAAACTTCCCTTACCTCGCCCCAGGTGACGATCCTAAGTTCTGCAGCGCTTAGGGTGACACGGTTTAAAAAACCACACCTGACCATGACACAGCCTAAACTGGATGTGACCCAATCTCTGAGGTGATGAGGCCATCTAGTGATCTTCTGTCTCATTACAAGCCAAGCTTGCCCTCCAGAGTGTGAAAGCTGCTTAGTAAACAGGACCTTGTCTTTGAAGATGGGTGACCCCCAGCATCCCTAGAGAAGGTGGCCTCTCCAAGCTAGGCTGCAGAGGATGGAGGAGGTGCATTGAGTGGAGGCCAGGGCCCAGGCAGAAGCTGATGTCCACTTGCCACATGAAGGAGCCTGAAGTCCACAGACGCATTAGGCTGTAGGGATACTTGCATAACTTTTATTCTTGTAAAGCAGGAATCATGGTTAGTCTTTTCAGAAATGATCCGCAAATTATATAAAGGTGTGGATCTTTGTGGTTTACAGTCAGGGAAGACATTATTTCTTTAAGCTCTTAGGGGAACCATGACATTTCAAAAGTCTTGGGTCTTTCAACAGCTCTTGCTGGTCCTCTCCAATGAAGGAGACATTACAAACACTCATAATACTCAAAACTGTGCATAAAATATGCAATTCAGGACACAGGTCTTTGTGCCCTCTAGATGCCACCATGCTAGGGATAAAGAACTTGGTAACGTAACAGGAAAATCTTATCAACCTCAGCTCAGGGTGAAAGCTAAGGTGTGGTAGCAGTTTTAAGCATACTGACAGGTGATGATACACCTCCACCTTTCACATTTCATTTTATGCCTGAGAAGGTTCTCAGAGAAATCTGAAAGGAAAGCTTTTGCACTTGGATCTTCAGCCTCTCTGATTGGGTATTTAACAGGTAACTTCTCAGGTCTGTTTTATCTGCACTCCTGATCAATGGTATTGCTTGGTAGGTACATATATGCCTCAGTGAAGTCCCTGCTGTCTAACACAGACTAACATCATGCCCAGGCAGTCAGGACAAAAAAAAGCATCCCTTGACTGCTCCCATCTTAGGGATTCTTGATGTTAAAAAGGAGGGGCGAAGTCATTGCTTCCCAGTCACATTGGCTGCAGTGTTAAAACCAGAAACCCACTCTTTCTTATTTAGCTACCAATATTTAGTTACTATTGTATAGAATCCTAGCATGACATAATAAAGCTCTGATACCACTGGTAGCTGCTATTCCTCTTGTAAAGGTTTAGGTGAACCACATAGACTTTCAGGACATGCTTTGTGCTGATCAGTTCTGCGAAGTATCAAAGTCTGTTCCTTGTGACAAAAAAAAAAATGCTTAATTTCCAAAGGCTTTTTGCTTCAAGTAGGGACATCTTGGGAATTTCTGCTGCTCAAATGCATAGTATATTGTGCAGACAACTGCTGTCACTGCTGGAATTGCTCTGAGGATGAAGACATCTTTGATCTCAACATAACAATGATTTGGTGTATCATGGAGGACTGCAAGATGTGCAAAATGCAGATGCAGAGTAGCACACAGGGGGCTCCTGCATTTCCAAGGGAATTACTGGATTACTGGCTGATAGTAGGATCGCCCAAGTCTCTGGGGAAATCTTGTATGAACCAATTAACCACAGAGAAACAAAACTGCACAAGGACAGAGAGAAGAGGAAAGTGGAGTGGAGATACCTCCACATTAACAATTACCAACTCATGAATCTTTATAGATACAAAAGGAGGAAAGCAGGCCTGCAGTTTAGCAACCAGGTGATCATCCCAGTTAACACTCTCTTCCAGCTGGTACAGCTGAAGCTGCAGCCTCTATTTCCAGACCTCCTTTGTTGCAAGGCCAGCTGCCAGAGTTTGTTTAGCAGAAATTCACAGGGCAGGGAAAGGGATGGATTCAGAGGTTTGTAAGAGGCATCCCAACAACTCAATATCCACAGTCAGGGTTTTTGCACATCACTGTCAATTTGTGGTTGCCCAGAGGCTGCAGAAGCAAGTCATAAAAATGTAGCTGGTGCATTAGCTAAAGTAAAATTGAAGATGAAGCTCTGGCTAGGTAAGGGAGAGGCAATTCAATTATTCTGTTGTGCCTTCAGCTAGAATCCACACCTACTCATTTCAGAATCACAGTACATCTTTTTCAGTTAAGAAATAGATATCCTAACATAACAAAAATCACACATTACCTGTAATATGTGCTGAAAGCTTTATATGTGTTTTTCATAGGATTATCTTTCTCAGCTGCCTTACCAGCTCTATTAGGCTAGGAGCAGGAAGAAGAGGCAGCTGACAGAGATGAAGACATCAGGTACCTTCCAGCAATGAATACAAGAAGGGGAAGGTGCAAGCTGCAGAGTTTTTTTTGGGGTGAAGTTGGGGTGATGGAATGTGGAGAAGCTGTATTAATATGACCCTTGTGCTGCAACACATGCAGCCCTCCTGATATGAGGAGTCTTTGTGAGAGCCTCAGTGGTGAAGACCAAGAAGTTAGAAGCTATTATATCTCAGTATGTTCTTGATTCTGTTTTTTGTCCGCATGTGCAGCGATAGCATACATGGCCTTAGCTGGTTGCTTGTGTGTAATCAGGCATGAGAGACTTTTTATAGCGCAGATGAAGATGGAGAAGATACACAAAGTCAGATGGTTTGTGCTTTTCTTTGGTATAGTTTGAGTGCTTGTTTTGATGTTAAAACTAGAGTGTGCATGTTTTTAAGATCCCTTTTTCCATAGTTGAAGTCTCCTTGAATTAGCAGGACTTTGGCTCTGATATACCTGTTACAGTAGTAACACTTTGGTTCCTAAGTTTCAGGTCCCAGTGTTACCTCACTGTGGAGGAAAGCTAGATAGAAAGCAGTCCAGCCTGATGAACGTACTTGTAGCTAATGAACACATCTAGAGATATGTCCTGTAAGGTATGCTGCTGGCTTTACTTGCACAGTAAAAAGACTGCAGCACAGACAGTGACTGAGAGGAAACAATCACACTGGCACAGCCATTTCTGGTGATACAACTACCTGTGTTATTAGTACACCACAAAAGAGGTGGTGGTGGTAGGCAGTTTGCAGTGGGCTTTGTTTTTCTCTTTGATATTCCATAAGCTGAACTATCCCTGTTGTACGGCGCTGTTGTGATGCTGCTTTTGTAATCTGGAGTAGGTTTCTGGATGCCAGTGTCCCATCTTTGGTGGGTAGGGGTCTGGGATCACTGCAGTTTGCAGGAAATGCTTGGATGTTCCCAAGGTCTGGATCAGTTCTGGAGCTAGCCCAAGGTAGGACACAGCTTTAGGCCGAAGAAGGAAGGCCTGTAGAGTTGAGCAATGGCTGTGCCTGATGTCATAGCCTTTATCTGGGGATTTTTGTTTGGGTTTGGATTTTTTCAGTGCCTTCCTGCAAAGCGCTAAGGGAGGAAAATGATGGAAGCTGAGTGAAAATGGGCAGCCAGGGAGAGGGGCGGTTTAGGCACTATGGAGCCTCTTCAGACAATCTGTAGCTGCCTAAGTTTTCTTGAATGAAGTAAAGACATTCTTCATGTCCTCATTCCTCCTAACTTCCTATAGAGGAAAATACATCCTGTCTGCTTTCACTGTATAGCTTGGCCCATATTCCCTCCACGTGTGACATACCAAGGGCATTATGAAGGCTTTATGACTTCAGCATATTTATTAGACCTTAGCTTTTCCCAGTTGGGTAGAAACGATGTCAAACAACAGAGCTAATACAACATTTGAGTCTGAAGCATGAGAACATGGCCACCAGTTGGGACTCTTAACACAAATGATGTTTCCCAAGCTTAGCTGTCTTTGTGGCCAGGTAGGCTGGATTCACTGTTATGTTTAAACCTATGACTACTTCCTTCTCTCTTTCTCCAGGCAGAGCAATTCCTGCAGCTTGGTGCAGGAACAAAGCCTGAAGCTGTAGTATGTTTGGTTACCTGATTTCAATGATCATTCCAACTCTTGTCAGGGATAAGGTAAGCAAATTAAGTTTTTAAGGAGCTGCATCAGTTCACAGCACCTGGTTGATTTTGTAATTCTAATTTCTTAGCTCCCCACTGGTGCTCAGAGCCTGGCACCAGCTGGACTCTTCCTTTCATACTCCACATCATAGTCTGCCAAATATTTGGGCTCTTCCAGGGGACCTGGGAACACAGGAAACTATGAAGATAGGAGATGATCAAGAGAGGTGGTACTCACTTGAGCTCCTAGAGGAGGCTGTTTGCCAAGGACCAGATACAATATGCCTTCGCTTTTGGCTGATGTTTGCTAGTGCATCTTTGGAGGGTTTCAGGGTCCTCAAGCAACTTAGTTGTGAGTCAGAGTAATGCTATGTCAGGATGTCTGCTCTTCAGTATTTTGCATTAGTATCCAGAGTACATGGAAAACAAGTGATATCACTGCAAGGCTACTCAGATGAATGTAAACAGCTCCTCTGCTGCATCAGCCAGCTCCCTCACATGACGAAAAGGTTGGAGCTCAAGTTCAATGTGACCAGGAAAGAATGGTTACTATTTATGCACATGGAGGCATGGGAGGGTCACAAGGGTCTGGTAAAGGATTCTGTTTTTGAACTTCTTACCAGCTTTCAAACTGTTAGTTCCAATGCCTTTCCCATCCATACTTCTGCAGCGCATCCTCCAACGGGGTCTTTGGTGCACCTCTTCTTACAAGCAACTCTGTCACTTTTGTATCAGCAAGTTTGAATATACATGACTGACATTCGGACTTGATGATCTTAAAGGTCTTTTCCAGCCTAGATGATTCCATGAGGTTTGTATATAGAACAATTTAAACTGACAATAGCCAATGTATAATATCTTTGTGCACTTCAAGGTTTCCCAAGCCAGGAGCATTGGTAATGCACTGCAATTTCCTTCACTGCAGCAGAGGATGTGGCACAGCAACACCCAAGTGATGCACTGGGAGTAGGCTTGCTTCCAAAAGGACCTGTTACCCACAGGGCTTTGCAGGTTGTATGTGGGGCTGCTTGGGTGCTTCCTTGTCACAGTCCAGGGGTTCCTGATAATGAAGGCAATCTGATAAACCCCTGACCTTGTGCTGTGTGATCTCTCATCTCTGTTTTTTTCCAGCTCAGGTGTCAAGATTCATGCAAGCAGCTTATACCAGCTGGAGTGGAACAACAGTGTTGTTGTGACCCTACAGCATAACTCTTTAGCTGCAGCACTGCTAATTGTGGTGGAGCCAGGGCAGGAGCATCTGCAGGCAGACTAATCCTCAGTCTAAGTGGCCAAGAATAACAGAGCACACAGGCTCTGTTATCTTCCATACAAGAAAGTAGGCACTTCCATGGCATATTTGTAAGCTTTGAAATGCAATGTCATAGGGGTTTTCTTTGTCAGTATTTTTCTTAGCTGTACGTCTTTGCCATAGCACTCCAGTTTCTCACATAGTGGATAGATGCTGTTGGCAGTTGGGTGACAGTCCGGGCCATGATTTAAAAAAAACTCACTTTGTTTTGGCATTAGCATTCAGACAGCATAACTGGATCACAGTCTGTCTGCTTCATACTGGGGGTTAGTTCAGGTTGGATATTAGGAAGAAGTTCTTTACTGTAAGGGTGGTGAAGAACAGGCAGCCCAGAGAAGTGGTGAATGCTCCATCCCTGGCAGTGTTCAAGGCCAGGCTGGACAGAACCTTGGGCAACATGGTTTAGGGTGAGGCATCCCTGGCCATGGCAGGGGGTTGGAACTTGATGATCTTAAGGGCCTTTCCCACTCAGACCATTCTGTGATCCTATGTCACGGCTGTATGTGTGGGGTATCAGGGCCTTGAGGGCCCTGCCCACCCCATGGGGCTCCCCCCACCCTCCCTACAGTTGAGGACCCTACTGCAGCACCTCTGGGGCTCTAGCCACAGCAATGCCATACCAAGGATGGTGTCTGACTCCCCACAGGCAAGCCCTACCCATCCATGGGATCTACCAAGCCACACCTCTCCCCATGGCCACACCAGGGATGTGTTTCCAGGCTGGTTCCTCATGATGGGCCTGATACTGCCCCCCCCCCCATGGTCTGACATCAGAGTCTGAGTAGCTGGACACACTGACAGTGCCTGGTGCCAAAGATCACTGCTGCTTTCTTGCCTTCACTCCTGCCAGGTAGTGCTGAGCATCTGGAAGCCAATGGCTCTGATTTAGCCTGGAAAACACTTTATTACTAAGGTCTCCCAGTAATAGCTACATTTCATCCTGGAGGGGGGTACTGAGCTCGCCCATCACCAGACAGTGCTAAATGCTCCCACTCCAAAAGGATATGCTTGATAGAAACTTTGGGAATTGCTCAGCATGGATCCAGGCTTAAATCAGTTGTGGCTATTGGCTTGCAAGGAAGTCACTAAGAAACATGATCCTCAAGGAGAAGCGAGCTGCTTTGATCTCTGTCCTGTTCTTCTGTTCAACGTTAGAGCTGACTTCCAGAAAAACAGGAGCCCAGTAAACAAATGCAGAAAAGCTACAATCTAGCTGTCATCAGTAGAAAGTCTCCTAAAGCAGCAGATACTTCAAGGTGATGTGCTGTTACCAAGCATGAAAAGTGGTAGAGATGTAGCTGAATCTATGGATATGTGTATTTAGACTTCTGCTAAAATTTCCAGGAGAGAAGTTTAAAAGGAACCTTTTTAAGTGCTCTGATTAGCAAGAACTACTTTCAGGTTCAAAATATAAAAACATTGCAATGATATGAACATGTATTATGACAGAGCCCATAGCAAAGCAGCAGTCATTGCTAAATGGCAGAATTCACAATGCATATTCATTGCAGGAAATTCTTTTCATCTGTCCTTGATCTTATGTTGTATATTGGCTATGGATTTAGTGGATTTGGTTTTTTTTAGCGTGCCCTTGGGCTTTCAAGAGTGCTAGGCTGCATTGTAATGGAGATGTGGGGTGTCTGGCACTTCTTTCTGAATAAGGCTTCAAAGGGAAGTTTGGAAAATCAGGAAAGCTGAAATCAGACTCTAATTGCATTTCTACAGAGGCCAAAGGCATTTTGACAAAGAGCTTACCTGCTATTCATGGATAGATTTTGACCAGAGCAGATGAAATGGGGTTGGTTCATGTTCCCACTGGTATCAGCAGACACGAGGCTGCCTAAACCTTGGAAACTGAAATATAGGAAAACAATATTTGTGACTAGGCTTTGAACACATTGCTATCACTCATGTAGATGTGACAGCTTGAGTGCATCTTCCCTGGAAACTTTCCCAGCACCAGAGATCAGCTGGTGGGGAACACAGACCACAGTCACAGCTGTGCCTGAATCCCTGTCACCACAGACAATATTGCTGTGGATATGCGGTCTAAGCATCTCACCAGGATCTTCTTCTGCCTCTCTCCTTGCTACAATATATACCTATGCTTTTTAAAAAAGAAAGAAACAAAAAGAAATAAAGTTCTTTACTCCTACTCTACATGGACAGGTATGTTATGTTGCAAGTCTTTTACCTTCCTGGGTCTTTCACAACCAGGCAGATTGTAAGGTACTTGGGTCCTGGAGCACTGTAAACAGAGGAATTGGAGTTTGGAGGCAGGGAAACAAACATCCTTAGCAGAGAGCAAAGATTATTTCAAAATGAAGAACAGAGGCTTGTTGTCCCCACTGAATCCTGCCTCATCTCAGGTCTGGTGTGAAAGGCATCTGTCAGTGGATAATGGCACTGGGATGTGTGGGCTGGAAGGACTCAGCATCAGGGTTGCTGCCTCTGTAGAGGTGCATCTGCCTCTCAGTGTAACACCATCGGGGCCAGCTTTGGAAACAATAGAGTTTTGTGCCTGGCAGATGTTTTGGCTGAAGAGAAGCAGTATTTCCTTTCTTTTCTGAGGGCATAAGGAGTGCACTGACCTGATTTCCAGGAGGCTGGTGCTTCTGTAAACCAGGCTACAAATGATCTGCCCAAGGTCATGCAGTGAGTGAGTGATGCTGTTGGAGATGGATGGAAATCTCTGTGTGGGTGATTTGGCTTGCTGGTTCCACCACAACACCTCCATCAGTGCATGACATGCTAGTGATTTATTCCAGCAGCATACTTAGCTGATTAGGTTTTATCTCCTCAGCGGCTGGAACAGTCTGTGTACTTCCTATGTCCAAAGAGCAGAAGGTGTACCTCACTGAGCAAAATACAGTCTTTGACCTCAGGGTCTTGGCACTGAATCACACAAAAGGTAATGGCTGCGTATGATCCTTCTCCTGACTTCATGGGGTGGGGGAAGGAAAATCTCTACCCAGTCATTTGCTCAGCAGGAAAAGGCGCACCTTGCAAGCTCTGTATAAAAGCACAGGCAGAAATACAGTGAAATGGCAGTCTCCACTACAGACTTTTGCCATTTTGTACCACTGAGCATTTGGAGAGGAAACGGCGGGGTGGCAAAGGGCACAAACCTCTAGACACTGGGCATGACAACTGTGGAACTTGCCCGGGAGTTGTTTCTGAGGCAGTGTTCAAAGTCCATGTGCCCTATCTGCTGGGGTGTCATTGCCAGTTCCCCACAGGAGCTAAACCCTTGAAAAAGCTGATTCAGGCTGGGGGAGGTTTGAAGCAAGGAGGTGAGGCCAGGCCTGAAGAGGAGGTACCTCCTCAGCAGAGTGCTAAGCTGTGTGCTTCAAAGCCTGGCTTCCAGGGCCAGAACCATGCAAACAAAGACAGGCAACATAGTTCCATGCTTCATCCTTTGTGAAGGAAGCAGCAAGAACATAGGGCCTGTTCTGGGAGGGAGGGGGGAAGAAGGTGCAGTTAACTATTGAATCATTTCAGTTGCCTCTTGAAACATCTCCCTCAAAGATCCTCTCTGAAAGCAGGTAAAAGTGGAATGTGTCTATATGTATTTGCAATGCAAGGGCAAATGCAGGATGGATGTACATAAAAGTAATAAAATGCAATGAGCTGCATTAGGGAATTAGAGATTTTAAGCATTTAAATTTCAAATCACTGAAGCTTTAGAGATCCTGTAGCAGAGATGCAGGGAAGTTGTCATCTTTTACACTGTTATCTGTAATTCTGCTGTATGAATAATAATTACCCAATCTGACAGAGGAAATCCATGTGCTTTTATTCAAGCTTAATCTTTATAGATATGAGGCCAGTATAGAAGATGGGCTACTTGCTATAATGGTATTACAATTTGATTTAGTATTAGAATATGTGCCTATAGTACCTGCTTTCTAAGCAATGATGAACTGCACTGGAAGAAACAATCTTTGCTTTATGCCTCATGGCTAGTGATTTGGTTTATTGGGTTCTAAACCCTAAGGCAGCCAATATTTTTACCAGTGCTATAAGTAGTCTTCTTGCATAAGCTCAGGGAATAAAAACAGCTTTCTGTATGAACCTTGCTGTAACATTTTCTGCTGTTGTGGTTTTTTTTTTTTTTTCCTTATTCTGCTATATGTTCTTCTCCATTTTGTGCCATAATGGCTTCAGTTTTGATCTTAAAGTCCATCCTTGTCCCATTTGTTTTAGCTGACTATTCATACTTCATACTGTTCACATTCATACTTCATACTTCTCATCAAGTAGCTCACAGTGCTGTGAACCACTCAGCTGAAAGTCAGCTGGAAGTAGAAAACTGTTCTGAGTATTACAAACATTCATGTTGGATCTTAGTTGTTTTCTCTCTCTACCACCTGGCAAGATCTCATGATCCCATAGGCACTACAGGCAAAACGGGAGAAGCTTTCAACAGGAAATCAATGTGGTTTGGCAGATGGTGAAAGATCTTCTGCAGAGAGCTGTAGAGCTGTGTGGAGGAATTGGGCAATCCATCACTAGGAGCATGATTTCCAAGTCATTGAAGGAGGAAATGAATAAAAATTGATGCAACACCATTACAGCAAGGAGAAGGGATGTAACCTTTAAATAGCAGGTTTTTTCCACTTCTCAGAAGCTTTGGGCATTGGCTTTACAGAAGTAGGACAAAGAGCTTGACAAACCTGTAGACTGATCTTTCATGGCAGATCCTAAGGGCAGGTGGATGACACACTTGTTAGCATTTGACCCAGTTTAAACTTACAGGTTCTGAGAAACAAAGGCTCCCTGAGAGGTTAAAGAGAGGGAAAGATGAACCAACTTGATATTGAGAGAAATATTCACCACAACTGAAGACATAAGTAGCTGAGGAAGAAGAACAAATCTGTCAAGCCAAAAACCTTTTGCTGTTGTATCGCTAGCAATCCTGCTGGTAATGGAACAAAGCTGATGCCACAGGAAAGCAGCTGAAAGCAAAACATCCCAGGCAGTTCTCCTTTATGTCAGCAGGTTTCTGAGCTTGTTCCAGTCTGAGGTGCTCAATCCTACTGTACGTGTTACTCCAAGGAACAGGGTTAAGAATCTCCTAGTGCTCTGATGCTGCTTTATGGACTTCTGTGCCAGGGACAATGCTTATTTCTCCAGGATTGTTGTTAATATGCTTTGAATAGGGGGCATCCAATCCATGCTCCTTGTGGACTTTTAACACCCTCTGTCTGTGAAACAAAAAAATACTCGTAATCTCACCAGTTATTTCTGATCATGCCAGATGTGCCTCACAGCACAATCCTATCAGTCACTGCCTCTTCCTAGGCTGTAAAATGCTTTTACATAGCAATTGGCTGATTAAGGAGAATGTACAGCAGTTCATAGTGTCTTGGGTCCTTGTTTTTGTTATCCTCTCCCTCTTGCAAGAAGCTCCATAGCCCCTTTGTGGACCTGCCTGTGAATGCTGTGAAATTTAAGCAATCAACATTGCAAGCAGATTGGTCTGTTCCTAAAGCAGGGCAGCCCTTATAGAGAGGCACTAGTGATCAGTGTAGGATGCTTTTGGACAGTGAAAGACAATTAAAATACTGATATTGTGGAAGAAAAGTAATGCAAAAAATCTCAGCATGGAGAAGAGGCAATTACGGACATCGAGGGACTACTGTAATGCTTTCCTGTGCTGCACATCATAAGACAGTGTTAGGTGATGGCAAGTGATAGAGAAGGTGTCACTGTACTTTGTTCACATGCCTGATGTGGAAAGACTTCAGGCCCAACAGAGCATGGGGTGGGCACAGAGCTCTCCTGGGTGCTGCAAGGTAATGTAAGTCAGCTAGCTGTGTTCTGCGATGCATGTTTCCTCCAGCCAAATGCAAAGGCTTCTGATACCTTTTCTTGAGAGCTGTTGTTTATACCTGGATGGAATAAGGAAGCAGCTTACAACAGATTTGGTTGAATTCCCACCCACTTTGTGCTGACATTAATGTAGTGAAAGAAGACCAGTGGAAAAATCAGGTGTAAATGGGTATCTTGTCCAGCTCTTGGACTGGAGAAAAGTATTGCCACTGAACAGGAAGAAAAAGCTCTTGATGTCATTAAAACCCTGCAACTGAGCTCTGAAATTGTTTATTATAATCAATATTGTTGTCCAGTGAGCTTTTAAGCCTGTTTTCACTATTAAAATCTCTTAAAAGTTACTGATTCCTTGGGATGAGAGCTAGGATGGAGCTAAGAAGAACACGAGAGTGATGAAGAGCTGCCCAAAGGGCAGCATGCAGTGACTAAAGCTAGACCAGCTTGGAGGGAAAGATTGAAACAACTTAGATAGAGGAGTTTAGATGAGAAAAATCCAGCCCCAGAAACATAACATGACTTATCAGAGTCCAGATACACTTGACACAGCCAGGTCTACTGGCACTGCAATTTTATCCAAGCAAAAAATACTGTTCTATGCAGAAGGCAGCTAAACCAAAACAGTCTAGAACCACTTGCTACCCAAGGAAAAAAGGTCAGGATCATTGTGTTAAATTTTGGGTTAATGTTAGAAGCATTCCTAACTCACACATCCTTTAGAGAGGCTGATGAAACCTCTGTCTTGTACTGTACATACAGCTATGCCACCAGGCCTCCAAAAGAGAAGCGTACAATAAGAGATGAAATTGGTACTTCTCCACAGTAAAAGCAATTAGCTTTGAATGAGACTGAGTTGTCAAACTCTTATCATCTGACCTACAGCTGAATAAGCAATTACATACAAGTTAATAAGCAAACCAAGTTACGTAAAATAACCTAGCCCTCAGTGCAAAGTCGAGAAAACAACTGGTGTCCTAGCAAATTACTGCGTGGATCTAGCAAGGTTCAGCTTGTTATGCCAAGTGCTGCAACCACAAGAATTATTGAAAGTGATAGATTACTCATCTTCTTTTTCCTTGGATATTGGGGTTAGTTCTTGCCTGCTTTCAGTAGAGTGCTAAGGGAAGCTGAGAAGTAAAAAGGCATAAAACTTGCTAATTCAAAAGACAGAAGAGAGAGCTATGCTGATCCAGGTTGCCTCCAGGTGGGTAGGAACAGTTATTCCACATACCCCTGTAAAATGACCTGTACTGGATGAAACGCTGCAAGGTTTCTTGGAGCCATTGCTCTATCAAAGGTGCTTGTTAAATAAGGACAAACATAAATCATAGAAAGGAAAACTGTGGCTCATGCTGCTTAGAGGAAAGAGAAAGAAGTCATAAGAGTCCACAGTAAGCAAAGGATGAGGCGGGAATTATTACAGACTGCATGAACTAAGATAAACAGATAAACACAGAAGGATGAAAGTGCATATTGAATGTTACCCACAGCATCCTTAAAACACACATATGAAGGGTCATTGTCATAAGCAAGGCTCTTATCAGTTTGGGGAAGAAAATCTTAGAACTTCAAAAGAATCATCTTTGTCCCTTTAAAAGCAGGTGCCACTCCCGAATGGATCTGCTAGTTCTTTGGCATCAAGGAGTAATAATGGGAGGTGTTTTAGCAAGGAGAGTAAAATAGTATTGATTTCTTCCTGGATGCAGCAGAATGGGTAATAAATCTTCAATAAACTGTGAATGAAGCAGTGTCTCAGATTTTTGCTTTGAAACGACTGCATGTAGCAAAGAAATAGTTCTCCATCCTAGCAATTATGGGGATGAGACTGCCATCAGTCATGGTGCAGAGATTGAGACCCCA
Source organism: Forpus xanthops (assembly GCA_032466535.1). NCBI lineage: Eukaryota > Metazoa > Chordata > Aves > Psittaciformes > Psittacidae > Forpus > Forpus xanthops. The sequence goes on from JASSUY010034456.1 coordinate 39,967, forward strand.
CAAGAACCAGCTCCCCTATTTCTCTGTCAGCAGATCCTTGCCGACGTGGGGTACCTGGGGGGTGGTGGTAGTTGTTTCAGCACTTGGGTCAGGAAGACAAAAAGCCATTTCCCCTGGCAGGATTCCCACAGAAAGTGATCAGCATGGGGGCTGGCCTCTGGAGCTGGCCTGGAGCACAAGTCTTATGAGGAACAGCTGAGGGAATTGTGAGTCTTTAACCTGGAGAAGAGAAGCCTCAGAGAGGACCTTGTCACTCTCTACAGCTACCTGAAAGGAGGAAGGAGAGAGGAGGCAGCTGATCTCCCAAGTAACAGGCAATAGGACAAGAGGAAACAGCCTCAAACTGTGCCAGGGGAGATTTAGAGTGGATATTGGGAATAATTTCTTCACTGAGAGGGTGTTCAGGCATTGGAACAGGCTGCACAGAGCAGTGGTGGAATCGCCATCTCTGGAAGTGTTAAAAAGCCGTGTAGATGAGGCCGTCAGTGACGTGGTTTAGTGGTGGCCAGGGCAGCAGTGGGATAACGGTTGGACTTGATGATCTTAGAGGTAATTTCTACCTAGCTGATTCTATGACTCCCTTTCATATTCAGATAAAAGCTAATCTCCCCTACTCCCGCCTGAGAGGAACGGGGAAAGGAGGCAGCAAGCTTTAATCACATAACCCGATAACTGCGCAAAAAGAACAAAACCACAACGTGCCGCAAAGCCTCCCGCATCCCTCACGCCCAAAGCGCCAATAAGGGCCGGAAACGTCCCTCTAAGACCCAGGAGAAGGAGCGGGAGGAGACTCCGCGACCGCCCGGGGTTTAAATGCCCCGCGGGGGGCGGGCGGGCAGCGCGGCTCCGCCCGTTGCCCCCGCCCCGTTCAGCTGACAGCGGGGCTGATCGCTGCCTGCCCGCCCGCCCGTCGCCGACGGAGCTGCTGCTCGGTGCCCGCTACCCGCGGCCTGCGCGTCCCCGCCGGGGATGGGAGGCGG
>JASSUY010034458.1:12655-24128 GCA_032466535.1 Forpus xanthops
CATTCCAGTGCCTCACCACCCTCACAGTAAAGAATTTCTTCCTCAGGTCCAATCTAAACTTCCCCTGTTTAAGTTTGCATATTGAAAATTAATTTTTATACCTTTTGTGGTGGCTTTCTATGACAGAGCATCTGATCTGATCTGTACTCTGGCTGCTACAGCAAAATCTCTGGGTAGCTGCAGCTTGTCATATTGGTTCTAATACTTAGAAGGTGCCTGCCTCAGCACTTGCGAATTTCTGTCTGGCAATATCTGTGCACTGAATTTCATGATGTGTTGCATTCTCCTTGTGAGCTTAGCTAATCAGTGAACAGCGACAAGCCCCAGGTGACATATTTGACTGGCTGCTAATCAAGCATATGTGAATTTTGTATGTCACATACTGGCAGCAAACTGTTTAGAACATACTCATAAAATACATTCTGAATTAATTCAATAAATGCATTTCAGTCAATGCTGATCAGTTTACAGATCTGCAGGGTGGCAAAGTTGCTTGCATGCATCTGAAACATTATGTCTTTTGAATTATTCATTCTATTTTATCTTTTTTATTTATTTCCGTATATATTTATCCAATAGCAGACTAGAAGTTTTGGTCATTTTTCTATGAGTTTCATGATTAATGTTAGTTGCCAAAATGTTGTAGCTAACCATTAGTAATGGTCACTTTTTCATCACTTTCTCTTCCTTTTTTTTTTGAGTTGTTTAGAACACTGCTGATAGTAATATCTGAAAACCTACTTTTATCATGTGGAACCAAATGGCATAAGGAGTCAGAGTGTATGAGCATGACTGCTGTGAGTATTGCACTATAAGCACAGTGGAAATGGCAAGAAAAGGCTCTATCTTCATCTTGTGACAGGAATATCAAGTAATCAGCATAAGTTTACATATTTTTATTAGGCAGATAATTAGCAGCCAGAGTATTGTATGATTGGTATTGTAGAGATGGCCTAGATTTTATTACTTTATTGAATCATTCAGAAACAGACACAGTTTCTGAACTACTTACTTAGGTGTGCATTACACAATGGAATTGTCCTCCTAAAATACATTGACAATTACCAGAATTGTGCATGCCACTGGGAAATTGCTCATACTAATTACCATCATTAGCTACTTGAATACAAAAAATCTGTAAATGCTTGAGGAATTAGACATAAAATTAATTCTCTTCTCTCAGGTCAGCTGCGTAAGTGTTGCTAAAACTAAGGGACCAAGATTAGGCTTGTAATTAGGTTACAGATTTTTCTTTCATATACCCGCAAACATGTATGTGAGATCTACATTTTAAAATGGAAAATTTAGTTAATATTTTAAATTATTGCTTTATAATATTTAGAGAATATTAAGGATATTTCATTAAATATATTTAAGAACCAACCTTTCAATACTTTATCCACTGTTTAATTGTTTCAAAAGGAATATCCCCAAAATTACTTGTATTGCATAAAAGGCATGACATGGATCACTTTTTGTGACTCACATCTTTATGGGATGCCTGTGATTATGAAGACAGCACCTAGCCAGCATTTTCAGGTGATAAACCATCTCACAGGTGGAAGATTGTTTCTACACATTACAACCTTTGCAAGCTCACTCTAAGCGTATATGGCAAGAGTACTGCAGTTTGTACACTTCACCTACGGGGGAGGTTGGTTGGTTTGGGACTACTTGTACATCTTATCTGTCAGTTGTGTTGGAAAGATGGAGGAAATAAGCACTTCAGAAACACAACTATGATTTTTAAACTTTGAATTTGACATCAGTCTTGTAAAGCTCCTTCCCCAGCTTACATTTTCTCAACTTAAAATTTAAGGCCAGAGTTAAATTTTAGAGCATGTCAAACCTCACCACATGCCCCAAGTTCTTGGAGTGATTTCCCAGGTTAAAATGTTCTATGAGCACATTTTGCATGTTGTGTATAATCTGTCTACCTTATTGGCACGTACACCCTCAAAAGCTCCTTAAGAAACATTCTCATAAGATAGGTACATACATGGGTGTCAGAGTCACAGCACCATCAGGTCTGTTCAGTGCCAGGGTTCCTCAGAGAAATAACCCTTTAGAGGAATAGAGCCCCTACCATTCCCACCAGCTGCATTGCAAGAAGTGGGTGTTCAGCTGATGTGTTTGGGATCACTTAACCAATATTAGCATCAGTCTTCTTTCTTTACCTGCCCCCCAGCTCTTTTGGTGGTTGCTGCATTCAACTCTGCAAGGACAGACGGCTTTCCTCCACTGCACTCACTCAATGGCTCCATTTACTCTTAAAACCAATACGTGAAGTCATTTCAATGTTGTCATTTTGGAAGTCCCACATAGTGAGGGGCGCTGCTGGAGCTGGTTGCTGCTACTGTCAGTACAGTGTAAAATTTTTCCATGCAGCTGTCTCTAAATAAAATGGAAGTTTTTTTGCCATTCTGCTTCGGCACAGTTTACCAAAAACAAGGTTTGCAAAAGCAAGTCCTTTCCTTCCTTTTCTCTTCCTTCCACCAAATAAACAGCTGTGGCAATCTAAATAAAAACACTTCCACTATCCTTGCTTTGTAAATATACAGAGACCGTGCAATGACTTGTTCAGGTCTTGCTGATCCAGTGAAAAATACCTGGTTATTCTTGCTTCTGGTGAGACCATTTGGGTTTCATGAAATACCTTTTTTTTTCTCCTTCCCCATATCTCTCAGGATATCCAGTGAACACTCGCCGAAGCTTCAGATCCGGAGCCACAGTTACCTGAGAGCAGTGAGTGAAGTCTCCATCAACAGGAGCCTGGACAGCCTGGACCCTGCAGGACTGCTGACATCCCCCAAGTTCCGCTCCCGCAATGAGAGCTACATGAGAGCCATGAGCACCATCAGTCAGGTGAGTGACCGGCACTTATTGTGGCCTGGAGAGCAGCCACTGACTGAGCCCTTGCAATAGGAGAAACTTAAATTTTGCTTAAGGTAGAATCAGGCCATTCCATGCCACACATTTTCATAATGTATTGAAGAAATCAGGAATGTTTTCACACAGTCTTATTTGTGAGAGGGTGACATTTGATAATGCCATAACCTGCCCTTTGCAAATAGATGAGTGGCACAACATGCAATTTCTTTGAAGGAACAGTCCAATTTTTTATTTTTCATTTTCCAAAGCAGGTGTTCATCAACTATGTCTTTAAACAGGGCTTTTTAAGGATCTCGTGCCTGGTACCTCAAGTCAATTTTTTTGGAATGCCTCCAAAAACCTCAGTTCACAAGCTAAATTATGTCTGTAGTATTCTGTATTTCACTATTCTGTTAGTATTTTATTAGACATTTTAGAGCTTTGTTTATGCTATTGTGTGCATTCTTAACCTTGGGCACCTCCGAGCTTTTCACCTGTATAGTACAAATGTTGCAGTACATGTTTTAAAGTGCAACAATCTTTTCATATTTTTTCATCTGAAATTCTATAAGACCTCTTCATGTTAATTCTAAACTAGAGAAAAAAAATAAGCCTGGCTGTGGCACATTCAGTTTATGAGCTTTAGTATCATAAAATGGCCTGTCCTTGCATAGATGTTTGTACAGATGAGTTGGACAGGAATCTGGATCTGGAAGGAATGCAGAAGTGCCAGCACTCCACAGGGCAGCGGGCCAGTAGTTAATCTGCTAAATTCTGTAGCTCCCTGGTATGAGTTTTGGCTTGTTTCCTTAAGTAAGTGGATCATTTAGATTAATTACTTGGATAAAAGAACTTTCTTACACTAGTCCAGAAGTGCAGCAGGCAGTATTTGTGATGCCAGATACTGACCCCTTATTACTGGCATGTCAAGTCACTACAATGTCAAAAAAAGTGTGTGGCGTCTTTAGTGGTGCCAGGACTTTAGCTGTGGACGTAACAAATGTATGAGCCATTCAGAATGGATCTGTAGTTTGAATTTCTGCAGTATACTATATTTGGACACTGAAACTTCAGAATATTCACTTATGTATTTTATAGTGAGGCACTTTGCATAGGCTATGGGCTGATGCTCTAGAAAGAGGGTCAGGATGTATCTAGGAGGAAGACCAGTGAAATTCAAGTCTTTGAGGCAACCATGTGAACATAAAGTTAGGAGACTTATTTAGTTTACACCTAACACTGACACAAAGCTGTCTGCCAATGAGTGAGCATCATTTGACAATGTGAAGAAGTTTGTTGTTTGTTTTTGTTTTTTTAAAAAAGCATTAATTCAAAGGTGTTTATTTTGGGATATGGCTATTCTGCACCATAGTAAGATTGTACTGTATGATATACTATCTGCTACTTTTTCATGCTCTTTTAAGTAGTGTCCCTTTAAAAAAATATGTTCTACTCTAAGATTTCTCTTTTCAGTTTTGCATGCAAATGTTCAGCATAACATTTTTCTTGATAAAGTTAATCTGGGAAAAGAATTTCCAAGTTTTTTTCTACCACTGTATCATAGCCTTATCTTCTGCTGTCTTGGCCTTTGGCATGCTTAAAAACTCACAAAATCCTCAAGTGATGGTTTCTGTGTGCACGTTTCCTACAGTGATAATTACTGTGCTTTTCATGCCAAGCTCAGTTTAGAAACATGCTCATCCATTACCAGTGAAGCCAAGGTAAATGGTTTCCAGGTTTGTAAGACCTGCAGCATGCTTTTGAATGTTTGGTAACCTACATGAGTGCAAGTCTTTGTCACCACCTACTGTCTGCTCCACAAAGGGTCTAAGGATTCCCTTGCGTCTCTTGCTTTCAGAGATGTAATTGCACATTTTGCCCCTGCAGCAAACCTGATCCCCTCTCAGCCTTCCTTTCTCAACTGTTTGTTGTCACTTCTACTCTCGAGTTTCCCAGGCCTTCAGGTTTATCACTGTGATAGCCTGTGGGTTGCATTGATTGTGTACTGGTTAAACTGATCTTTGGGTTTTTCTCACCATTCCTCAAAGAAAGTATGAGTGATTTTTGTTTTTCAATGTAACAATCATAATGGCCGAAGGTTCAACCATTGCTGTGGTCCTAGGGTAACACAAACCAGATGCTGTTCATCAGACACTGTTCATGAGGAATCACAGCTTCCCACCAGTCTCAGGAGAAACCAAAAGCCTGAAGTGTGCCGAATCTCTGCCTAACAACTTTGTCTCCTCTTTTTTTTTTTTTTTTAACCTAACAACTGTTGCTTTGTACAATGGGATGTGTTTATGTGCCGTTCACCCTTTCTGTATGTGTGATCTTCTAGCTGATGTTGGTCATCGTGCCACTGTAGCTGGTCAGAGTATGGGGTGTACTGAACCTGCTTTGTGTTTGCTGCAGGTGAGTGAGATGGAGGTGAATGGTCAGTTTGAATCCGTCTGCGAGTCGGTGTTCAGTGAACTCGAGTCTCAGGCAGTGGAGGCGCTGGATCTACCCATGCCAGGTTGCTTCCGCATGAGGAGCCACAGCTACGTCAGGGCCATTGAGAAGGGCTGTTCTCAGGACGATGAGTGCATATCGCTGCGGTCCTCATCTCCCCCACGTACAACCACCACGGTGAGGACCATCCAGAGCAGTACTGGTGAGTAACAAAAGGAACATCCAAGAGGGGTGGTGGAAGGGGAAGATGCCTTTCTGTGAAGTTCCATCAGATCAACAATTAGCTCTTCTCCATCAGATACCAAGCCCACAAGACAGTCTGTTTCTCACTAGGGAACTGGACAGACTAATCAGCCTAAAACTATGCACTGATCAAATCTGATGCATTTCTGGTGTCTCCTACATCCAATCTCATTTATTCTAGGCTAAAAAGATATAGAATGGAAGTCCAAGGACATGTCTTCTCTTGTTCTTCTCCCCAAAGGAGCAATCACAATTTGACAAGGCTGAACAACAAGGCGCTGGGTTAGCATCTCTGCTGGCTCTTACCAGAGTACAGGTCCCTCTGCTGTGTTTTTCTACAAAGTTGAGGTGATCTTTGTCTTTTCCAAAAATTGCAAGTTATTGAATGTGTTGTTTAATGTCTCAAAGAGAATGTTACAGCTCTTTAGGCCATATCTCAGAGTTGAGAATAAAGAGAGGAAGAAGAGGTCTGCAGGTCAGAAGATGCATGTTCACCTCCTACTGTTGTCCTTCCTTCAGTTGAAATTATTCAAGCCTTGCAAGAGAGAGATTTTGGTCTAAATGTGAGACTTAGAAACCTTCCTTTTAATGTTTGAGGTTGCTTTTCTTTTGGAAATAACCATTATGAATTACAGATTCTGTCACCAAAAGCAGTGCTTAAGGGAAAGGAAAACCAAGTCAGAAACCAAAATCCAAATCTGCCTCTGTCATTCAGGAAAGGAAGAGTCAGGAACCATTACATGTATGTGCTCTTCCCTGTGGGAGGATGAGAAAGAGCCTCATTCTTTTGACTTCTCTGTATCCATTCTACTGCTTGACATAGGCTTTATTGACTACTCATGTACTATTCATATTCATGGCTAATATTAACTATTATAAGTATTTCACTACACCTACTATTTCTTTTTCCCAGTTCTTTAATTTCTGTTTTCTATACACTAAAACCTTTTGCCTTTTTGTGTGTTATCTCAGAGGTGCAGTTGTTTATGTAGGTCCTTATCTCTCACTCCAGTCTTTTCTAAAGACGCTTGCCAGTTGCTTTTTTGCCATCAAAGGACACTTTTCAATCCTTTTACTAAAATTACTCAGCTTAAGTCATGATTTTTCTAAAAGTAACAAGTTTAAGTACTGTTGGAAATACATTGTCAGTACATCACAAACATCAAAGCTTTATCAACAAATGATGCAAAGCAGTTCTCATCGAAATCACTAACCTTTAAGAAACAGTATTCATATGACAGCATTTCTGCTACAAAAGTAGTTCTTGAGTGCATGCAGGGTTTGCACCACACCACAACCACGGGATTTATGTAAGGTGCATGTTACTTCATTGTGTGGTACTAGCTTGTGTCAAATGTATTCTGAGGCAAAAGCTGAAGGATGGGAATTCTCAGGGATTTTTCAGAGTGCATTCACCTTTGTTAGGTCAACTTGGGAATTGCAGAGTAGTTTATCAGTTCTATGAGAATGGATTTGTTAACACTTTTCCTTTATAAAAATTACTTTAATTATTAATACAAAAGAGGGTAACTATTTTCTTATTACTATTTTCATATAAGATATTTCTGACACGTAGAAAAATGATGCTTGTGTTTGGGGATGATGGTGTAAAAATAGAGAAGGTTGACTGTGTGTATCAGACAATCCCACTGGAAAACTCAGAAGAGGAAAATGGGTATTGTAAACTCTCTCTTGTTTATGTTCCTTTTTTTGTAGTACAGCCACAAACAGAGGCCTGATCTCTTCTCTGGGTTGCTAGCTTTGCTTAAAAAATCATATGAACAAAGCTATATCATTCAAAAATAATACAGTGGGTCTGTCTTAGGTTACTGTTTCTGTAGTAAACCCCTATATAAAATGCAGATAGCAAAGTGATTTGCAGCCCTCTCTTTGGACATCCATAGTGGCATTTAAAGATTGCTGTAGGCTTGTATTTTCTGCCATGAGAATTTTACAGAATTATCTTTCTCATTTTTTAATTCTCAGGCTCCCAAGGGCCTATCTCTTACACTGTTAGCATTTCATAGAGCTTGTCTTTTTTACTACCTGACTTACATGCTAGTATCCGTTTAATGGGGATAAGAGCTGAATTAATTCCATCCAAAAGCATCTATATTGACTATCTTGCTGTTGCCTGTGGCTGGCTCATAGAAGAGAAGCATGAAAGGTATCATTGGTGGCTTGTGTTAATATCTGCTTCAATAAAATTGGAAACAGCACAACAGCTAGGAAGTTGTTTAGCCAGGAGAACAGTATATCATACTCCTCTCCACTGAGGTGATATTTCAAATGTTTTGTGGGAGACATAAAGGCAGTTGTGATCTAAACTATGGATTTAATGTCCCCAAATGAGAGAGCTGTTCTCCTGCTCCAAAAACACCTCTGCCTGTTTAATCAAGCAAGATTCCTTTCATAAATCTTACCAGTTCCCTCTGTGACCTGACTTTCCATTCACTAATGCACAAATCTATGATCGTACACTGATACTGGGAATTTCTGACCTGGGCTGGAAACCCAGGAAAATGCCAACTTGATGATGATGAAAAAGACAAGACAGCTGCCTGTCCACTGGATTCAGAATTACTTCTCCAGAGCTATGCCCCATAGCTTTCCAAGGCATCTGGGTGAAAATATTAAGCAAGCACTATCGAGAATGATTCTATGATTCTATACAGAGAAAAATCACGCTTTCCTCTGCCTATCAGCCTATGCTACAGTGGTCACAGCCTCAGGTTTTAATTTCCTTTTTGCCACATAGTTTTGGAGGTTTGGTTCTGAAATTAGGATACATCTCTAGTGGCATAGCTGTTCAGTTCCTGGGAATGTTCTCAATATAACTAGAAATCCAGTGTTAATAGACTAGCTGTGGCACAGAGCTCAGCCATGGGTGATTGCCCCACTGGTGGCCTCAGCATCTGGCTGAAATCAAGCCCGAGTGTAAAAATGGGGTTGTAGGCACAAACCTGCTGTGGTCAATGGGATGAAATGTTATACTGAGTGGAGCAAAAAATCCTAACCTCACCAAAGTGATGTTTCTGCATATATCTGGAAGGTGAGTATTTAGGCAATCTTGTGTGTGAAATCACATTTTATCATCTTTTAAAATGAAGGATTTTGAAATGAAGGAGAGAAAATGCAATCTTACCACTTCATACAGAAATAGAAGTGCTATGTCACAACTTCATCATGACTTGAAAGCTAAGGAATTGAAAAGATCCATTCCCCCTCGTATTTGCTCAGTCAGCATCATACCTGCAGAGGCAGGTGCACCCTGCAATGGCCAGAGCCCATTCCTTGAAGCAGGACTGTGCAGTCTGTGAGCTACAGGAGCTCTGAAGTGCTGCCATATGTTACACACCATAGCCTGCACTAAAAATTACCACCCATGACATTTGGTATCTTCAGAGGAATTTAGTGAGCTGTGAGTTATTGCATGATGTGATTCCAAGTTATTTGCAGATGCAACCATTATAGCTGAAATGCTTCAGCCAACAGTTCAAGTCACTAAACAGGTAGCCTTTTAACAATTTTAAAAGTCTGTAAATAATTTCAATAAACTTAACACAGTAATTAGGAATAAATGAAATTTTAAAGTAGTCTAAAGAACATTTCTCCTGCATTTCTTGTGTCTGTGTTTCTAAACCATATCTGTGCAGCCAATGCGCATTACTTTGCTGCGAACAAACCTTATCACATTGTGAGGGCTCAGGCATTAGTATATGCAGATACAAATACATAACTGAGATTGGATATGTTTAATTTGAAAATGGAATCTCTGTAAAAGAATTCGAGTAGTAACATCAGTAAAAACTTTGCACTGGATTGCTGTATTTTCTCCGTATCTATCCTCTGTACAGTCAGGTAAATAGAAATATTGAAGTTATCTGCAGCAATGCCATCTGGTGATTCTCAACAATATTACACTTCTGCTTAAATGCAAACCAAACAAAAATACCAAGGAAATTGTGCTGTGTAGCCAGCAAGTTAGAGAATGGCCAAGGGTTATCACAGTATATGCTAATTATGGTGCTTCTGCTGAGCAAGCTGTTTTCTTTCTGTTTGCTGGAGCATCTGACTGAGAGAGGTCAAGTATTTTATGGAAAATCTCTAAGGGGCTGCCTAGCCAATATATATATATATATTAAAAAAAAAAAGGAGGAGGAAAGAAAATGCAAACAGCTTTAAAAATAAACTTGTGCCTGGCAGAATTCAAAAATAAAATCAAAACCCGTGGAGAAGGGGAAGCTGTAACTGACTGTATGCCAGCTGTGTCTAAGCTCTTTTGGACTTCTCAGATCTGTCCTTTCAGTGATAGCTCTGTCCAAAAAGAAACAAGTAATTAGGATTTCAAATTTGATTTCCTGTTGAAGCTAGGGCTGGTTTCTGGACCTGTACCAGAATTATTATATTTCCGCAGAAGATCTGAAGAAATATGACTAAGTTAAGGCTTTCATGCAGATGTTGAACCTTAAAATAGAATTGAAGAGTGTAAAACACTCTGACAAAGAATTTACATGGTTCATTTCCTCTGTTTCCTTGAGTAATCCTGAAATGTAGTCCAGCTTTGGATCTGCTTTCAAATTGCTTAAACCAGCACTTAAAAATGTTTTGCTTTACTAATGAGGAGCTGACCTTGGAGAACACTGTTTCCAATTTCAGAGGCATCTGACTGTAGATAAAACAAGTTTCATCTTGTCTATCCCAGAAGTCAGCTTTGACTATGAATGTTAAGCTCCAGATCACACACAAAAAATAAAAACATGTTTATGAAGCCAGGGGAAGTTTTTAATGAGAGAAATTCACAACAGACATCTTGCAGGAGCACTTATGACTTAAAGCATGATGTGAGGCACTCATGGAAATGGCTCCTAGTGGGTCAGGAGCAGGAGTCAAGAGTTGGACATGGAAAGACTACCCAGACATTTGGTGGGTTGCATCAGGCTCATTTACATGTGGTATAGTTTATGCCAACTGAGAACAGGAATTGAAATGTTTGATACATTCCATTTTACCTTTTGGATGTAAAGACTCTATGATCTGAAGATATATGGAACTTTGTGGCCTGAAAGATAGGGATTGCTGGAAGAAATGCCCCATCCCCAGAGGTGTTCAAGGCCAGATTGAATCGGGCTGCTCTAGTGGAAGGTGTCCCTGCCCATGTCAGGGCATTGAAGCTAGATGATTTTTAAGGTCCCTTCCCCAACCCAAACCATTCTATGATTCTAGGTAATATTACTGAGACCCTACTGTAAGAATACTTGGTAGTTACAGCTGATTCACAACTGAAGTGATATATGGTGGAATACATTACACCAACTTTTTGTCATCTTCCTTGGTACTGCTTTTTCTTCTCTGTGTGATTATGAATATTGAATTTAAACTGTTCTGATCTGAGACACTGCTCAGATCTGGAGAGAGACAACCTGTGGAATTCAGCCTGGAGCCTTGTGATTTTGATGACAAGTTGTATGACAAGTCCACTTTCCCTCACAGCACTTCAGTAAAGTGCTCAGTACTTGCAATTTCAGGTAAGGCTCGAAGTGAGTTGCTGAGCACAGTGAAAGCTCAGAACTTCCTAAGGAGAAAACGTGAGACAAGAACTTTGTTTTGTAGGGTATGGCCTATTTTTAATTTCCACCTCTGAGAACTTAAAGCTTAGAGGAGTTAAAAGTGGCCACCAAAGTTGTAAGTGTGTTTCAAAAGCAGGAGATGAACGAGTTGTAATACCCCATGATATTCGATCTTTGGTTACTATTCTCATTCTTCATTTGCTTTATTTATTTCTAAATTTTTGGACTGAGACTTAGTAAAGTAAGAATATGAGAAAGATCATTGTCATGGGTTCAGCAGCGGCAGTCATTTTTCTTTAAGCAGTAGCTGGTGAGCACTGTGTTTTGGATTTTTCGGC
>JASSUY010034460.1:0-14483 GCA_032466535.1 Forpus xanthops
GAAGGGGAGAGCTGAGAGCAGCTCCAGTGCCTGAAGGGGCTGCAGGAAACCTGGAGAGGGGCTTTGGATAAGGGCCTGTAGGGAATTCCAAGTGGAATGGTTTTAACCTGCCAGAGAGACTGAGATGCACTGTTAGGCACAAGTTCTTCCCTGTGAGGGTGCTGAAACCGTTCTGTGAATCCTTTCACCCTTGTGTAAAGGTGCCTGAAAGTCTGCAAGATGACAGTTCTGTGGTCCTCAGAGCATCTAAGCTACACGATCTTCACCACTCCAGCCACAGAAACAGGAGACTGACTGGTGTGGCGTCAGGGAAATGCTGCTGTGGGAAGGGTTGAGCAGAATAATGCTGGTGTGGTGCTGCTCATTGCCCATGTCCAAAGCAGTGTCCCTGTACCACGACAGAAGTATTTGGGTTTTGGAATAAACTGGTTAGGGGCAGGAGGCCAGGTGTTTGTTTTTGTGGGTGGAGGATATTGTGTTGGTGGTATCTGTCGTGGTTGCTTATGTAGTAATGGGCCATGACCTGTTGTGCCAGAGCAGCAGTCTGTGCCCAAAGGAATTCATGGGCTGAGACTGTAGTTGGCTTGAGACAGATTGGTCTATTTATAGATTGGGAAGCAGTTTTGGTTAGAAGGACAAAGTGCTGTCAGTGCAGCAGCATCCTTACAGCTGTGAAGATGGCTGTCAGGTTAGACATGGTTTTAAAGAGCACTTAACAGCATCTCTCTCTCCAAACTTCATGTTTTCTTAGTTCTGCAGTGACCTGGTTTTGTGAATCACTTTCCTACGAGGATACACTTAGGACAGAGCACTCCTTCTGCATGGAACCTGTTTCTCAATGATTCACGTGTGTACTCATTACTGTTAACTAAAACCCCCTTTGAAAGAGGATAAAGATCAAACAAGAAAAGTTTTCCTCTCATTTCATCTATTTCTTATTTCTCTTGTAAATGCCCTCACATACAGCTTGTGAGAAATACCTGTTGCACGTTGGATTCAGGCCTCAGCCTGAATTTCCTGCTTTAAAAAGCCTGAGAATTTTTGGTAGATCTGGGTATTTTGATGATGTTTTTCCTCTCCTGCCTTGCTTTCCTTGTGTAGACTTTGAGGCAGGATGGGAAGCCAAAGTTTCTCAAAAATCACGTTATGCTTTCTTTCCCATTGGATGCAGCGTGTTGGGGAGGAGCCAACAGAGAAAGGGTTTTAAAAGGCCTCTGCTCTTCCAGAAACAGGAGCTCTCCTAGTTTTTCCAGTTTCAAAAACCAGCCTTGACTGTCCATAGAATCATAGAATCCCATACTGGTTTGCATTGGAAGGGACCTTAAAGCTCCTCCAGCTCCAACTCCTGTCATGGGCAGGGACACCTTCCATAGAGCAGCTTGCTCCAAGCCCCTGTGTCCAACCTGGCCTTGAGCACTGCAGGGATGGGGCAGCCACAGCTTCTCTATGCAACCAGATTATCTTTCCAGATGATCTGATCATTTCGTTCTTGATGTTAGAAAAACCTCTAATTCCCATGAGTTTTTCCACATAAGTTTTGCAGTTTACATAATCCGGCCCATAAAAAGCTCTCAGCAAAACATAAATTTAAGCTCTGCTTTGTTTGCCCTCAATCTCAATTCTTTCAATGTTAATCTTGGCCCAGCGTAAGAAAGTGGGATCAGAGTGGGGAGCTTGGAGGTGTTGGAAGGGAATGGAATTTGTACCGCAGACTCCAGGCAAGCCACAGGAGCAGGGCTGGGGAGAGCCCTCAGTGCAGACACCAACCTCAGCTTCTGGGCTGAGCAATGTGTTAGGAAGGGTATGTGTAGCTGAGGAGAGTTTCAATAATAAAGAGCTTGAGGGGAGGGTTGCAGTTTTCTAATGGATTTTTTATAATATGAAAAGAAAATGAACATTAACCTTGGGGAAGGGAGGAAGAAGAAAGGAATAGATGCACGTGTCTCTTCTCTCAACCCTTAAAAAGGGATGCTTTGCCGCTTTCTTTTCTTGATATCAGGTGACTTTTCTAACATCTTCAGAAAGTTCTGTTTCATCTTGGCTTGAGTTTTCCATTTGGATTCCTTTTAGCCATTACTGCAAACTGGATAAGGAGAGTCTTTATTGCTCAGATGGAATCACAGGCTTTGGTTAGTTCGACTGAAAGATCTGTCCTCACTGGGATGAATGGTCCTTTATTTATTAGATGACAAAATCTTACCTAGAGCCAGTGCATTATGTTATCAGATTCCTTCAGGTTTTTAGCTTTTAAATAAATAAGGAACCAGTAAATCTTTCTCCTTCTCATCCTTCAAAGCACCGAAATGCCTGTTTCAAGCCAGGCAGCTTTAGCAGATGCCCTTCCTTTGTGATAAGCAGAGATTCTACCAAGTTGCTCCATAAATTTTCTCTGTGCCTTATTAAAGGTGTTGATCACTTGAAATGTGGAGTGCTTTGGTCATGTTCCTTATGGTGCTATACTTTATACTGCTAGTTTGAGTGTGTTACAGTAGTTGGGAGGTATTTGAGCAAGGGAGTTAATGCCCCCCTTCCAAATCCTTTTAATCAAGAAACCTGGGCTCATTCCTTGAAATGAAAGGGTGTTTTACTTCTTTCCCAAAAGAAGTCCCGGGGAGGGAGTGGGGCTCCATCCTGGCGCGTGCCATCAGCAGAATTTTAATTGGGTTTGAGCTACAAACCCTTTTATTCCTGGTGAAAACACACGAGCCAGTTTGACTCAGAGAAGCCTGGACCACATTTGGAGGTGTGGAGGGTTAGAGAATGTATTTGCTTGTAGAATGACCACGTTTGTTTTCTGCTCTTGTTTCTGGGGAACACTGAAGTATCTCCATGACGGTTATTTTGAATGGAGATACTTTCCAGAGAAGAGCTGCAGTATGTGCCTGGCACAGGAAATGACTCTTCTTTTTTTGCAGGCTAAGACATGGGGTCTGCAGCTCGATAAATGTAATGCTAAAGGAGAGAACTGTAAGAAACACTTTCATAGTGAGCAATTAGGTTCAGTAGTTCCCTTTTTTATTCCCACTGTTCTTTGAAGATCAATTAGTTAATGATTTGAATATGCTTTGAAGATGGAAAGTGGTATCTAGAAGTGCTAAGTGTTATCATATCGCATTCCCTTTGAAGTTTATAAACTCTATCACATAGGGCTTTCTTTCTAAAAGTCCTTTTTGCCTTGCAAGATATTTATAATTAGAGAGAATGATCATTTCAAATGCTCTCATGTTAATACTTTCCAACTTCCTCTGTCTGCAGCAGACTCTGGGGTCAGACACTGCTGCATTGTAAGAGGGGACAGAGGTTTTGGAGTGACTTGGCCACAGCTCATGGGCAGCTCCCAGTTAGCCATTTATATCCCCAGTTTGTGTCTGGAATTAAGGGATTCCACTAAGATTTCCAAGTTCATAGGACTTGGGCTCTTAGTTTCCTCCAAGTAGTATGGTGTCAAGGCTGGGTCTTTATTTAGTGGTGATGCTCGTTTACAAATGCAAAACCATTGCACATAGTATTACAAAATACTTTGTTATTTGTATTAGAACAGGCAGATAGGAACCACCTTGTACTGGCAAAATCACTGAACCTGATCATGCCTTTTGGGGTTAAAATGTGAATCGCAGGTCAAGTATATGAGGCCTACAAGAAGTTGGGACAAGGGCTTTGAACAAGGGCCTCTACGGACAGACCAAGGGGAATGGCTTTAACCTGCCACAGAGGAGGCTGAGATGAGATCTTGGCATAATTTCTTCCCTGTGAGGGTGCCCAGAGAAGCTGTGGCTGCCCCATCCCTGGCAGTGTTGAAGACCAGGTTGGACACAGGGGCTTGGAGCAAGCTGCTCTATGGAAGGTGTCCCTGCCTGTGGCAGGGGTTGGAGCCAGATGAGCCTTAAGGTCCCTTCCAACCCAAACCACTCTGTGATTTCATGATTCTATATGGAGACTGAAAAATGAGTGCCAGTGAGGTGCCCTGCACACACTTCTGCTGGTGCTGCCAAGGGTGTAATTGACAGACAGCCCTTAGCTATAGGTGAGGCAGGCAACTCATCTTGCAGCATGGTTTTTGTTGGGGTCTTTTGATTGTGTAACCTTTCCAGGGGCTGGCTTTGCAGGAAGGAGGAGGTGAGAATCAAACACAGAGAAGCAGCTGAGGGAGTGGAAAGTCTGGGCTAAGTGAGTTTAGGCTAAAAAAGCGCATCTGCTGGGTGTCCTGGCAGGAAATGTCTGCAGGACATTCTTAGAGCTTTAGTGATGGAAAATAAGAGCGCGCTTAGAGAAGAAGTATGTATTTCTTAGCCATGGCTTATCTGCTGGGAGATTGTCTACTGTGCTCATAGGAGAGAGGAAGAAGAGAAGAAAAAAGCCTAGTTATGATAAAACTTGTAGTCTCTGGGAAGGGCACTATTGAACTGACACACTGGCTGAAGGAAAACATGAGCAGAACTCTTTAAGAAGGAGGAAGAGCGGAGAGAGGTACTGAGGCTGTAGGGAGTGAGTTTGAAGTTCAAAACGTGTTGGTTTATGGGGAAAATGAGCAAGTTTAAAATCCAGATACACTCCTGGGAAAATAAGTACAAGCTATGTCCTTGTGGGAATGAGAAGCTTATCTTTAATATAGTAATGATTAAAACTCCACAACTTTTAACTAGAAACTCCTTTACTTTAATGCTGTTGGTGAAATTGAGCTGGACAAGTTTTTTCATCCAGGCTTTAACTGAGTGTTCATGTGTCTGATTAGAAGACACATTTTTCAAGTTCTGTAACCAATAAAAAACCCTTAAATAGCAGAAATTCAACCAGTTTATGCAAGACGACTGCCACACTTCACCCCCAGTGCTATGAAATCCTGGTGGCTACACATAAAAGCAGGATTTAAATGTTTAAATCATAGAATAATAGCGTCATAGAATGAGTTGAAATGGAAAGGAGCTTAGGATCATTCCAATGCCTCTGCCATGGGCAGGGATGCCTCACACTAGACCATGTCACCCAAGGCTCTATGGCATTGTCTGATAGGCAATGTCAAGCAGCAGAGATGTCAAGGCATCTACTGCCCACCACAGCCCCTCTGGCCATGGGACCAGCTGGATCTCTAGGCCTCCTGCACCAGTAAGATATCAAAGGAGAAAGCCAATCCCAGACTGCTTTTGTGTCAGAAGAGACCTTAGAACTCATCCAGTTCCAATCCCAGCCATGGGCAGGGACACCTTCCACTAGAGCAGCTTGCTCCAAGCCCCATCTGATGTCTCAATGTCTTCCTGAAAAACCCAGCTTCCTGAAGAAGCAGTCAGAGCCCATGATGGACTGTCTGTAAGTGCTCCATGCCTGAGCCTAATTAAATAGCCAAAGCACTTAAGTAATTTTCTCACTCACTTCATTGTGCCCATCGCATGATAGAGCTGTGCGGTTCTCCTGTGACATCTGGACCAAGAATGACCTCTACGACCCAAGTGCTTTGCATTGTCTTTTGTCAGTTACTGATATTGGTAGGAGAATGGATAATGTTGATTGTCACACGGTGCTGTAACATAGTGTTTAAAAAAGCATTTTTAAATAGTTATGATTTTCCTTTCTTGATTGTTTCCAGGATTTTGATACTCTCAAAGGACTTTTTCCTCCAGTTTTCTCTTTCCAGCTTGAAATGTTATCAGATGCTTTCCTGCATGCCCACAGCTGTAGCTTTGCCATGTGTTCCCATGCAGGAGACCTTCCATGGGCTGTGAGCATCAGTACTGCATATTCTCCAAAGGCTTAGGCTACCAAACCCTCAATGAGCTCAGAAGTCAATCTGGGTTTTCCCAAGCTAGATTTCAGAAAGACAAAGTGGATGGGAACTTTGGAGAGAGGAATTTCTGGCAGTCCCGGCTACAAAAGCTGGAAACTCTGCGTTAATTTTGGTTTACTTTTAAATAAAACTGATTTTTGCCAAAGTTTTTCATGATACATAAAGTTGGCAATAGTCAAATCTGAGATTTTTATGTCCCTGCTACACAGAAACCATTGTGACCAGAGAAACCTGCTCTTTGTACAGTGACAAATGGTGCTGCTCAACTGGTGTAAAAACAAGAGAAAGAGGGAAATTTAGGGGGAGTTTGAGTGAATTTGAGGGGAATTTGAATAGTCACAAGCTGTGGTTACCCCATCCCTGGCAGTGCTCAAGGCCAGGTTGGACACAGGAGCTTGGAGCAAGCTGCTCTAGTGGAATGTGCTGCTGCCTGTGGCAGGGGTTGGAGCTGGGTGAGTTTTACAGTCCCTTCCAACCCAAACCATTCCATGGTTCTATGAAATTCGTTTGACATTTTGGTACAAGATCATGTGTGCTTTCTTTGAAGGCATCAAAATGGATGAGACAAACGATTCTTGCTCCCAAGAGCATCTCAAGCTGGTTTTACCTGTGCATGGGAAAGAGAGAAACAGGCTTTGGCATCTCTGCTACAGTTGGATTGGTATTTTTGGGAGAAGGATGAGAAAGTGAGAGGTGTGAGCAGAGTGTGGTTCTGATTCCCAACTGAGTCACCAGTGCACTGGGAGAACCTTCATCAGCCATTTCAGTATCGTGTTCTTTTTTCTTCTTCAATCCATTAAGGCATCAAGTTCTTCAAGGCCACAACTGTGCTGCATCTTTGTACAGAGTCCAGCAGGGATCAAGCAGGACTTCCAGTGGGACTTTGAGGCATTATAGAATACAAAAAACTGTGGCAAGAGGCAAGGGAAATAAAACCCCCAAGATAGAGGTTTTTGTAGGATAATTATGCTGAACTGAATGTGGAGAAAACATTGTGGCCACAGCCAGTCAGGGAAACTTGAGTAAGTGCGAAACTGTTGAGGATGTTGAACTTAAACTGTACTCCAAGTGGATGTTTTGTTGTAAATGTCTGGCTGTGGTTTAAAATGTGCCCTGTGGTGATTTCCAGCCCAAATACTGGTGTATTTGATAATGAATGAGATCCAGGAGATGAAACTCTTGGGCCTGTTTTCAGGGTCAATCCTAAGGGAAGTGCCTGAAGTTAATGCTCAGCAAAAGGTGAAGTACTGTAAATCTGGAAATCAAAATTCCCCTCGGTTTTGGCTACTTTTGTAATTGAACCTGAAAGGAGAAATGGCAAGGAAATGCCTTTTCCTTAATGCATTTTAAACTGATATGATCCATCTTAGGTAATGCTAAAGAATTCAAGTTTCATTTTTAGTTTGTTGCAGGCAGAGATGATGATTGGCCCCAAATAGAATATAATATTATTGGTATGGTGGTAAGAGGGTTTGTGCTTCCATGCTAATGTCTTTCTGTTCCCTCTCTCCTGGGAGTAATTTTCCTCTTGCTTGAAGAGCCCCAGCAAGCCCATGGCTGCCTTTAGTCACTGGCATGGCAAAGCTGGTGTTTGCATGGGATGAGTTCCAATCCCTTCATCTCTCCAGCTCTCAGGGACAGCAGTCGAGGTGCATGTTCCAGTGGCAGTGAGGACATTTCATTTGAGGAAGCTCTTCCCTGTGAGGGTGCTGAGCGCTGGCACAGGATGCCCAGAGAAGCTGTGGCTGCCCCATCCCTGGCAGTGCTCAAGGCCAGGTTGGACACAGGGGCTTGGAGCAAGCTGCTCTATGGAAGGTGTCCCTGCCCGTGACAGGGGTTGGGACTGGATGAGCTTTAAGGTGGATGAGCTTTAAGATCCCTTCCAACACAAACCAGTCTGGGATTCTATGAGGCAGAAATCCCAATTCCACCTCTGCCTCGGGTGGTTCCAACACCATCTTTGTCCTCACTTGGGCTAAGAGTGCTCAGGATGTCCACAATATCTGTACACTCTGTTGGCTTGGTGTATTAAACATCTTTTTAAGTTATTAGTGCAGATTGTCTCGGCCATGGTGTAGCTGCTTTGTTTGTGGGTTTTGGTGGTATTTTGTGGTTTTACTAATGTGAACAGTTGTGTTAGCATCACTAAGCTGTAGCTTTTGAATTGCTTTTATTGTTTGTGTTAAAAAGTCTTTAGAGATTACAAACACATTTTAAAAAGAATGCATGTAGCCTATAAATGACAGAAAGGTTTGAGGTTGGTACCCTACGGTTATGTTCTGAGCTCTGTTCCTGCTTGACTGCACCACTTGGGAGCGTGTCATTTATCTTCTTTGTTCTTCACTTTTTGTCCATGCAATGACTAACTAATAATCACCTGCCACAGAGTCTCAGAGGCTTGGAGGGAAGTTGCAATATATCTGCTGAGAACTGTTGTTAGCATTCTTTCTATATCTTATGGTCTTGAAATGGAAGCGTGGTGGAGATGCTCAAGGTGAGGATGGGTGGAACCAACATAGAGCCACCTCCCACCAGCTGGCATGGTGGAGAGTGTGGCCATTGCATAACTCTTTGAGGGAAGATGCTGGGTTTTCCCTGAAAAGTGGCTATTTCTCCCCACCTTGGGGGGTCCACAGCCTCATTAAATTAAGCATGGCACAGGGATAATGAGAAACTTGAAGAAATTCTGGAGTCCCAAGACTGGGACCTGTGCCTCTCTCCCCCTACGCTGATAGGAGAGCACAAGGGACAAAGAGGAAAGATTCTCCTTTTTGTTTTTTATTAACCTTTTCAACTGTTTTGGTGCAGGCTTTCCTTGACCCCCATTTGCATGTAAAACTATGTGCTAGTGTGGACATTTTATACAGATGGTGGAATAGGGGAGGTTAACAGATTTGGTTACTGAGCTGTAAGCAGCAAACTTAGTGAGTATTTTGCTGTTATTTCACTATAAAGAACATGTGATTATTATTTTTTTAGCATTATGGGGTTTTTCTTTATGAAAACTATGTGGACAATATGTTTATCATTAAATGCAGTATTTTTATATATACATATTATATATAATTGCCTTAATCTCTTCCTTTCTTGCTTTTGCCTTGGCTTCCTGGGATCCAGTTATACTTCAGAGATCCAGGAATTGTCATCATGTATTAAACAAAACCTGTCAAATGCAGTGTTATGCTTCCAAAGGCTTTAGCTTTGTGAAGCTGTATCAGTCCTAAAATAGAACTACTTGTATTTTGTGTTGGGACCTTGGTGGTTGTTCTCCAAGCATGTATGAGAGAGGCCTTGAATAAGCACATCTCCAATTTGACCTCCCTTTATAACTCTGCTTCATCTCCCATTTTCCTTCTCCAACCTCCAGTTCTTGCTGACAACCTGAAGTCTAACCCAGGAATTAAATGGCAGTATTTCAGCTCAGAAGAAGGCATTTTCACTGTTTTCCCAGCCCACAAGTTCCGGTGCAAAGGCAGCTATGAACATCGCAGCAGGTAGGATTTGTCTCCTTACAGTTCACTGGGTTCCCTAAGCACTAATTTAATTATGCTTTGCCAAGATGACAACATCCATGAGTAACTTTTAGTGGAGAACCTTGGGTTTTCTCAGGTTTGGATTTTAAAGCACTACTATTCACTTCTAGGAAACTTGGAAGTGAAATAAAGTTACACACGGGTTTCTCACTTGTCCCAAATTGAACAAGTTGCAAATAGCAGCAACTTGTAAGTTGTAGGTCAGCCCATAGGCAAAATTCAACTTATATTTGACTCATACTTGACCCCTGTTAATAAAGTCTTGAACATTGTTTCTACTGGTTTGGCAGCTCCTTTACTTTGGGGAGAAGGGTAGAAGGATGAGAGACTGGAAAGGGCATTGGTAGGAGCATTTTCCCAGTCTCCACCCCAGGTTCAAGTGGCACATCATAGATAGGAGGGAAGCAGCAATAGCAGAAACTTGCTAGTAAAAAAGAACTGTAGAAGAAAGGATCAGATGGTGACAGGGCTTTCCTGCATAAGGGAATGTTTCCATTTGGTAGGCATGAAGCAAAGCAGTTGCAGAGTAGTAGTTTTTCCCAGGCCTTTTGCTGTCAGTACTGTGGGACTGATAAAAGACTCAAAGGTGGAATCATCTAAGAAAGTGCAGTGGCTTTAGTATCTCTGGTCACGCAACAGCTAATTATACCAGTTAATCAATCTGCGTGGAGGAGGTATCAGCACATCAGGTACGTTTCCATGTAGCTGAGTGCCCAGAGACTGAGCAGCTCTTTGGTTACCCATCACTGTTGAGCAATCAGATGTTTACAGATGTTATCTTCTCTGTGTCATCAAAGCATGAAGAGTCTGGGCTTGATTAAGGTTTCTGTGGTCATGGAAAGGTGCGGTCTGAAGACGTGACGAACTGGGAGTACCCCAATCTTGATCAGTTTTGACACTATGACCATGGGTGATTTCATCCAAAGCATTTACTCTGGGTCACAGTTTCTCCATGCCTACATAAGGGTTATCTTCTTGGTACTGTTTACTTCAGAGGGTAGTTTGCGTGGATTGATTAGTTAATACTTAAGTGCTTTGATGATCAAAGGACCTATATGAGTTCTAGGTATTAATACCAGTATAGAGCTGCAGGCTGTTTTACAATTAAGAACTTATTTGTGCCAGTTGTTTATTGCTGTCTTCTGCATTTCCTTTACACTTAATAAAATTTCTGTGGCTGCCTTTGATATAATAAAACTTAGATCCCAAAGCTCACACTTGACTCTTAACTAGTTTTTGGTCTGGACTAAAGAGGGAAGAGTCCTCTCTTCTTTTAATCCTTCCTCTTTGCTGAGGCACTTCCTAATTTGTTCCAGGTTGAAACCTTGGCACAAGAGCTTGTGACATGTCTCACACATCTCTCGCAGTATTGAACTGGATCTTAGCACTGCTTCACTGGAAATATGGGGTTTGATGTTAGCACAAAGAGACACAGGACAGCACTGAAAACCTTCACCAGATTTAACTCAGATGGACCATGCAGTTTAAAACTGTGCAGACCTAAGGAATTGTGGAGCATGACCCATGTGAAATGCATTCCGGGGCTCCAAGAGAAACCGCTTTCTTGGCCAGAAGCTTTCTCTTGTTACAATAAACCCAACAACCTATGCTAATGCAACCCTGCACACACAGGTTTTTACTTGTCATGTAACCAGCAAAACCCCACTATTGCACTTACTTTGCATGTGAGTAAGGTTCCCGGCACCCAACATTTACCATGAGGCATTTCTGGCTTGTCAACTCTTAATCCAAAACTTGATGTGAGCTGATGCAAACAGTAATCCCAAACACTGCTGCTCTGTCAGCCAAATTGCTTACTCCCAGGTTAAAGTGATTGCTGTGACAGACGGAGAAGGATTCAACACTTAATTTGGGTTAAAATGTCAGAGATTGAAAGCAAAGGCCTTTTCTCTGTGTTCAGATTCTTGGCTGGTCTTTCCTAGTGGAAATTTTCCTAAAGGCAAAAATCCCTCCTATAATTGATGGATTGTCTCTTTGTGCTTTTTCCTTTTAAATTCTTGACTTCTGTCACTTGTAAACGGTTTGGTGGAAATGATGACTTATGATGGTGGTTTGGGTTTTGTTCCTCTTCAGGCCTGTCTATGTTTCCACTGTTCGACCTCAGTCCAAGCACATTGTTGTCATTGTGGACCATGGGGCTTCAGTCACGGAGACACAGCTTCAGATTGCCAAAGATGCAGCTCAGGTTATCCTGGGCTCTATAGATGAACACGATAAGGTATGATTTCCAAGCATTGAGCAGATTTTCATTGGTCTCAACCATGCGCAGTGTTTTCAGTTCTCATCCAAAGCTGTGTTTTTAACTTGTGGCCCATGGATTCATAGGGATCTGTGGTCTACCTCTCATGGGTGATGAAGACTTGAACTCACTTTTGGAAGTCTGTGTTGCAGCAGAGGAAACATCTGGGAATCCACAGGCTTTAAAAAAAAGTGAAAGCCACTGATCTAAGGCAAAATCTTGTTTCTGAGCAGTCTTTAAAGGCCCCTTCATCTTGGCAGAGACTTCAGGCAATGGTCAGCAGTGTGATACAGTGTGCACTTAGGAGAACCATGCTCCAAGCCTCACGACTTCAGAAGTATTAGATTGCTTTGAGCAACTCATTTTAGCTCTTTTTTTTTTGCTTGTGAAAATGGAAATGATTTATTCTGCTGCTATGTTATATTCTGCTGCTACACTGTATTCTGTAGAAACATAATTAGTGTTTGGAAGATTCCCAGGCAACTGTGATACCGGTAAAGAAAGGATAAAGCAAAGGGCTGAGAAACCTGGATTTTATTTCTTGCTCTGCCACAGACAATGAGGAAATCATTTAACCTGCAATTTTAAGGATGGATTACACCCAGGGGCCCATATGGTGCTTCTGTAGAACCACAAACAGTCTCCAGTTTGGTCTTTACTTTTAGTAATTCACTGCCAGTGGGACCTTGATCGGTCTTTCTGCTTGGTTTTCCTTTTTTTTTGGGTAGGAATGGAGTTTCAATCAAATCAAAGATCAACTCTTTATATTCTTTGCCTTAAGTCTTCTCAACAATAGCACAGGAAAAAGCCTTTTAACTTCTGTGTTTCTGGAGTGTTTGATACTGTAAAATAATACTTCTAGTTTAGCAGACTTAGTAATACTTAAAGTATCAAAAGTGTCTGACTTATTAGAACTCTAATGAAGAAAAGGCACTTAAGATATTTATTACTTGGTCAGTAGCTCAGTGGTTATGAAACCTGTTACATGGCTGTATAATTACTGCTTCATTCTGACGCTGTCTTACATCAGTCATAATTCCTAATAACGTTTGCCACTCATTTAATAAGGCTGGTATGTCATATGTATATGAATGCAAGTGTTACCACTACATGCCTTAACTCATTTATAGGCTAAAAACTGATGGTAGATCTGGCTTGCTTTGTCTGAGACGGTAAAGCAACAGAATGGTTTGCCTGAGAAGAGCTCTCAGAGCTTATTTCCTGATTTGATTTGGTTTTCTGTAGCTCTCCACTTCTCTATAGGCACTCAAGGCTTCCCTGCAAATGCTCTCTGCTTATTTTGTTCACAGTTATCTCTAGTTCACTCAGGCTTCTGCCCGGAACAGTGTATTAACAATTACATAGGAGCAGAGCGAAGCTGACTTCATCCAAGAAACAAAGCCTGAAGTCTCTCTTCCTTGAATTCACCAGGAGTCTAATCCCTTTCAAATTTGATGGATTTATGCCTCCAGCATTTAGTTTTTAACAATTGAATTTTAAACCCACGGAATCTCTTCAGTTGGCTTAGCGTTGTGTTTTCTATATGGGTGCATAAAGAACTCTAAATAGGAAGGTAATCCAATCTAGTTTCTTCTCTTTCAAGATCTCTGTGTTAACCGTGGCAGACACAGTAAGAACCTGCTCGCTGGATCAGTGCTATAAGACATTCCTGTCTCCTGCCACTAGCGAGACAAAAAGGAAGATGTCCACCTTCGTTAGCAGTATAAAGTCATCTGACAGCTCCACGCAGCATGCGGTGGGATTTCAAAAGGCTTTCCAGTTGATACGCAATACAAACAATGGCACAAAACTCCAAGGAAGTAAGTCTCTTGTTGGGCAATCCTCAGCATTTCTTAGGCTTGCAAATGTACTTTTATTTGGGATTTTCACTTGGGCTGATGCCAAAGGAATGCAGTGCCTTGAATACTAACAAGGAAGGGGGGTGGGAAGCACATGCTTTTATTAAGTAGCATTTATTTGACCTGGAATGTGCATGAGCGAATTGAATGTGGCCATTCCCTTTTACTTCATTTCACTTGCTGCCCTGTCTTTCGATTGCACTGTAATACAACACTGGAGGATTCAGTTGCCTGATAGCTGATTTATTTCCCAAAGGTGTGACAGGGTGTGGGGTCCTTTCACTGAAAACTGCAGTTCCTGCAGGTTCATTATTGCTAACATACATATGGTTAATGTGCCTAACTGGGATCCTGCCTATGGAAGTGGCCCTTGCTTCTCAGGGAAAAGGGGTTTTTAAAAGTGCCAATTATGGGTGATATTTTATGGAATGTGGGGTTGGCCTGGCTAAATTTTCCTTCGTCTAAGAATACCTTCCTGAATTTTGGTGCATATATTATGGGCTTTCTCCTTTCCCACTGCCAAGACTGGGGTTTTCTGTAATGAGGATGTGGTGAAAGATGTGGAAAAGATGGATGTGAAACTGAGTGGCCCATCTGCTTGCCAGGAAGCTGTGGAAGGCAAATTCTTGAACCTGTACTCTGAGTGCTTGTTGAGCAACATTGCCAAAGCTGTGACAGGGTGGAGAAAGCAGATTGATCTCTATCAGTTTAGTCGGTTTATGTAACAGAACCTATAGCTTGGCTCTGTGTCTGCTCCAATGAATGCAAATCCTTTAGTGTCCTGAAGGGCACCAGTGTTGTACAGAACTGAAGAAAGTCCAGGAATGCTTTGGAAAGACTGAGGAAATGTACTCTCAGTTCATGTGGCTTTCCTTCAGTTCATAAAATACTGCTTCATCGAATCCCAGAATCCCAGACTGGTTTGTGTTGAAGGGATCTTAGAGCTCATCCAGTTCTTACCTCTGCACAGGCAGAGACACCTTCCACTGGAGCAGCTTGCTCCAAGCCCCTGTGTCCAACCTGGCCTTGAGCACTGCAGGGATGGGGCAGCC
>JASSUY010034461.1:0-12749 GCA_032466535.1 Forpus xanthops
TGATCATCCTCGTGGCCCTCCTCTGGACTTGTTCCAACAGTTCCGTGTCCTTTTTATGTTGAGGACACCAGAACTGCGCACAATACTCCCAAGTGAGGTCTCATGACAGCAGAGTAGAGAGGCAGGATCACCTCCTTCAACCTGCTGGTCATGTTCCTTTTGATGCAACCCAGGATACGGTTGGCTTTCTGAGATAAAAGAGCACACTATCGACTCACGTTCATTTTCTCATTGACCAACACCCTTAAGTCCTTCTCTGCAGGGCTGCTCTGAATCTCTTCTCTGCCCAATTTGTAGCAGTGCCTGGGATTGCTCTGACCCAGGTGTAGGACCTTGCGCTTGTCATGGTTAAACTTCATGAGGTTGGCATCAATATATTACTCTTAAGGCTGAAAGGAGAGACTTGATGTTGCAAGATCTTTTATATTGCATGTGATGCCAGCATCATTTCCTTAAATTGCACACGTTTTCCTTCTGCCTAATCTCTATTTACAATAACTAAAAAATAAGGGAGGAGGGAGTTGGACACTCAAATGGTTGACTCAAATTTTCCAGTCAAATGTCTAATCACAAATAATCTTTTTGAGAGCTATGGTGCAAAGTTCCCCTTTCCTTACAGAAGTAATGCAGAGACTGTAGTAACAAGGCTCATCTTTTCTGAATTTCTAGTTAATTTACATCAAAATTCCAGTAGGTGATTGGGAAATATTATATGTGCTTTGGGTGGGAATAGATATGACTGGAAAAGCTTAGAATCGAGGCTTCATCTAGGAGAGAAACCCAGAATTTGCTATTTAGTTATTGGATACTTGCAATGTTATCATATACTTTGACTAAAATTAGGTATGTAATTAAACCTCTAAGTTAAGAAAGTCAAGATGTTAAGAAGCCAGGAGTTTTTGTGTGTAAAATTCTCACAGAAGATGTTTGATAGAAGATTTACAGAGATGAGAAGATGTTTATACTTTAAAGAATGTTGTAGCAAAGTGGTTGTCAGTCTCTTCTCCCAAGTAAAAAGTGATAGGATGAGAGGAAATTGCATTGAGTTGCAAGAGAAGAGGTTTAGATATTAGAAGAAACTGCTTCACCACAAGGGTTTGCCAAACATTGGAACAGGCTGCTGAGGGTAGTGCTTGAGCCACCATCCCTAGCGATATTTAAAAGATACGTAGATGTGATGCTTAGGGACATGGTTTAGAGGTGGATTTGGCAGTGTTAGCTTTATAGTTGGACTTAGTCTTAAGGGTCTTTTCCAACCTCAGTGAGTTTGTTTTTTTCATAAGCACAGATGTTCCTCAAGTGTATACATTCAATTTGTGCTGATGAAAAAGTTCCCAACAATACATATGTATGAAGGGTTAAAAATGCCAAAGTGGATAACAATGCATGTGAATAAGATTCTTAACAACTTTGTGCTATTTATTGTCTCATTGGTGTAATAATGCATACGTACTACAAGCTATATGTATATGTATTAATTATCTATTCAGTTTCCAAATGTAAACAGTTTAATAACTCTTAATGACGTTTGATTCACAACAAAAAAAAAGAAGGATTTATGTTCTTCACTTAAATGCAAAGCTCAGTTTTTCTCTTAGATTTGGTTGTACAGCTTTCTTATGTGTTGATAGTGTTATTTCGATGAGGCAGAAGGAATTAATGTTTCATTAAATATGTCATTCCCAAAATCTATAACAAAAAATTGCCTTCCTTTTAATTAAAAATGGGCAAATTCAGTGGACATTATTTACACTACAGAATTTGATGAAAGTCTGTTGTCAGCTAGTGATTATGGCTGTCTGTGTCCTTGCTGCATTAACATACATCATTTCTGTCATACTAATCGATTGACTATTCTGTTGACTAACAGTACTATGGATGCAGATATCAAAAGTAGACAAGGTACTTCTCCATGTATTTTGCATTCATGGATGCAGAGAAAATAAAACACTTGTTAACCAATTTTTATTCACTAAGAAGATTAAAATTCACCACAAAAAAAAAGGTGTATTAGACATCGATGGAACTTGCATGTCTTAGACCAAAATTTTTCATGTCACTGTGTCTGCTGTCTGAGGAGGAGGGTTAGAAGATTCCTCTAAGGCAGATTTCTGAAGTGTCAAGAATATCATCTGAATATGAAGGATAAATGGTATTTATTGTCTGTTACCAGATGGATAGGCTAGTCCATGACCTGCCTGATCTTTTAAAAAGAGGTGATTAGCACCCTGCCCCAGAGACCTATTGTTAAAATGGTCCTTAAAGTAGTTGTCACCATGTATTTAGTGAGTTTAACAGTTAAGGATGTAGATCCTCATGCTGCTCAAGCTGGGTGTTACCTTTTCTGCTCTTAACACGTCACTGGCTATCATATTTGAAATTGAACTTCATTTAACTATGGAATGAGTTGTTATGCTTGTAGCTTGCTGGAAATTATTTTTTTTTTCCACTTTAAAGGGTACTTAAATGCTAATATTCTTTGCTCTAAAAATCATGATGACAGCCTTTTGCATATAATTGCAGTTTGTATATATTCAAGCTACAAAAAATTTCATCCTTAATACCTACAAAAATCTAGACTATTTATAAGTCTAGATACATGTACATTAGCCTACATCTATACATCTACATCTATAGACTATGTACATTAGCCTCCCACAAATCATATTGACCAATGCCTTATCTTTAGGAGTAGTTTCTATTTTCCATTGTCATTTTTCAGGAAGATGTAAAGATTTCTTTTTTCTTTAATGTATCACTGTCATTTAGATCAATGTGGGGACTTAGTTTAATTTCAATAAGTGTATGTATCTGGACCTGTTGCAGAACTCCAGAATATGTAACTGTTATTTTTCAGAAGATCATCTGTAACTTGGATAATTTCACTGCCTTACCCTACCTGTTAGAGAAACCACCAGAATTCTCACTGATTTTCTGCCTGCAATACCCACACAGAAATATATACAGAGTGGTAGGAGCGGAATATTGAACTCCAGTAAAGAACTGGTGATTTAGAGTATAGCCTTTTACTACTAAGTGTGAAATACTGCATGAGGGACAATTGAGTGACAGTATGATAGCTTCTTGGTATCCTTTAGATAGTCTGCTGTGCTTTGGA
This sequence comes from Forpus xanthops, assembly GCA_032466535.1. Classification (NCBI taxonomy): domain Eukaryota; kingdom Metazoa; phylum Chordata; class Aves; order Psittaciformes; family Psittacidae; genus Forpus; species Forpus xanthops. The sequence goes on from JASSUY010034461.1 coordinate 3,119, forward strand.
CTATAAAATGTTTCTAAGGTGTTTGTTGATTTTACTAACGAATGTTCATCAGCACTTACATCATGGCACTAGTTAATCTTTGTCCACTATTGTATTTTGCACAGGAAAACAGCATCAGCCATGGTACTGCCTGACTTTCCTCTCAGATATGAAACCAAATTGCAGTGTCTTAAATGGATTACCTGGTAGTTTCACTGCCCATAGCAGGTATAGAAACACTATTCACAGAGTACTAGGAGAAACAAAAGAGGATTTTAAGGTAGGTTAAAGAGAAAGGAGTAACAAAGAAAGAATATGTTAACAATAAAAGCAATTAGAGGGATAGTCTTGAATATTTCAACTATGGTGTGGTTATAAGGACAATAAAATCTGTATTCCTCCTTCCCCCATTTCTGTGGTGCTGTTTAGATATTACCCCTGCAGAGCAATTTCATTAATAATGTGGGGGTGGGATCATAGTATTTGCGTGCTAAAGACTAAAAGTTATCAGTGCAGAAAGGTTATATAAAACTAAAAACTGCCTATGCATCATGAGTATGTCTTGGACCACATCAAAGATCAGCCTAATTCAGTGTCCTGTCTCTGAGAAGATGTAAAAGGTTAGGGAATGTCAACCACTTCCCACAAAGTTTAGAAACTGTAAATTGTTCTATGGGACCTATGATATGTAATAAAATAACATTCTCTGGACAACAAAAAGAGAAATTATAAACTTAGCTAAATGAGCTATTGAAAGTTAATAACTACTTACCATCACAAGCAATGTGCTAGTTTCTAAGGTACAAGTCTTTGTTAAGAAAGATTTGTTATCTCAGTGGTTTCTGACCACAAAAATGGCAATTGAGGAGAGCCAAGTAATGAGTATGTCTGCATACCAATGTGAAGTCAATCTGAAGCCATCACCAAAAAAACAGGCCACCCTAAAGTAAAAAATTAGGCACAGATAACACATGCCATCTGCATCACAGAGACATAATGCACTAAGTCATCAGGAATCTTCTGGCTGCCAATGAAGTAGCTTTTTCTATATACCCAGGAAGCAATGAAGCACTCTGTGCTGTCACCTTCTCCAGAGATTTGATTTCTTGGACAGTGAATGAGCCAGCCAAAAAAAAAAAATATTTTTTTTAAAAAAACATGAATTTAAAGACAAGAGGTTTGTTTGTTTTTTTTTTTTTTTTTTTTTTTTTTTTGTTTTTTTTTTTTTTTTTTTGTTTTTTTTTTTTTTTTCTTGGTTTAGGTGCAAAGCTGCTGCTATTTTCACTCCAAGATGGATAATACAGGGGAACACATAATATGTAACATATCTGTTTCTGCTTAGGTTTTATTTCAATACTAAGTATCGACAGGTGAGGTGGTTTGTTTTCTTGCCTGTTTTTTTTAACAAGCTGCAAAAAGTTTGTTTTCCTCCTAGCAGAGGTTTTCAGACACAGAATAGCTTTTCTTAATGAAGTCTTGAAGTAAATCAAAGATGAAGATTTAAGAACAACCCGCTTGCTCTAGTGCGTCCTTATTTCACAAGTAAGCCAGGTTGTTACAAGGGAACTTAAATGTTCAAATAATTTCAGGTTTGTAGTCTACTCTAATATTCCTGTAATATGTGGCTCTAGCCGAGTACATAATACAGTTGATAAAAACTGACAAGGTAGTTATGTCCACCATAACACACATAGGTTGTCACCCATTGCCTTACTACAAACATAAAGAAGAGAGATTATCAGGGTTTTTTAATTCTCTCTTTCATATTTTAAAGATGAGAGGAATTGTAGCTGGCAGATGGGAGTTTAGCACTTTACACAACAGAATTTGATGAAAGTCAGACATTTGTGTTAAATACTGAACAGAACAATTGTGGTATGCTTAAAAAAGAGAAAATACCAAGCCAAGATTATTTGGGTACTAACTTTCCATGCCTTGAATTCTGGTGAGATTACCTATTGCCTTTAATAAAGTAAGGCTTTAAGCAGGTGATGTTTGGTTTTCATTGACTGCTGCAAAGTGTTCATATGAATGTTCTGATAAACCTCATGGACTGATGGACGCAAATGCTAGCTATTCCTAAGCAGCCTAATGGCTTAAATGAGTAGGAACTGATAAAATGATCTGTTCTTCAAACAACTTTTTCTTAAATTCCTGACATTCAGCTGTAACTATTGTTTACTCATTTTAGTGAATTAAAGAGTATAATCTATGCTTCATTACATTGTTGCTGCACTTATAATTTTCAAAACACAGTAAATTAAGGTAGTTAATATCTTATCTCACTAATTAAATATTACTAAAGCTTTCTTGAGGGAAAAAATATCAACTTTTTTAATAGAGTTGATCATCTTGGAAACCGACACAGTTTGAATAGGCCTCTCTGTTATAATGCCTTTAATATATTTTCCTATGTTTCTTCTTCAAAATGTCTTCTGATATTATTGTCCTACATTTTTCTTGGACTTCTTAGAACTGTATTTCCATTAAGATTATAGTTCTTATTTTGCATAGCTTTTTTTTAACTTTTTTTCCTCTTTTCACTTTTTTCTTTCCACTTTTTATTTTTTACTTTCTTTCATTATCTTCTCTGGTTTTCCTCAGGCTAATGGGAGTCTGATAGAAACTTTGTTAAATGACTTTTCTCAACCAGATGTGTCGTGTTTGAGTTTAATAAACCCAAGGGAAAGTTCTGTGAGTTTGTCTAATCGCTTTCTGAACCTAGGTAAACTGTTGATATGTGCACCACTCTTGAGACAATTAATTCCAACATTGAACTGCCGTAAGGTGTGATTCAGTTCCACCATTTCTTTATTTTGAACCTGCCATCTGAGGTTTCTGTTTAGCTGTTTCACATTGCTACTTATGAAGACATCTATCATATACCTCTGCAGTTATTTCTTTTTTAATGCTAGCAAGTCCTAGTCTGTTCTCCCTTCCTATAGCTTTGATTGTAGGTGTACTGCAGGTCCATACAGAACCATCATGAGAATTCTATTTTGTTTTTCTTTTCCTTTCCTGAGTATTGGATTCACTGGGGGGTTGTGCACTGCTGCATATTTTTTCTTTCCAGTTTATCACTGCCTATATGCAGTTAGGACTCCCTTGCCCTTGAGTACGTTATTTTTACTATTTATCACCTTTTATGTTCACCTGCAGTGTTATCACCTGATTGCCCAGTACTTTGAGGACCTTCTGCATATTTTTCTCAGTCAACCCTAATTTTTAGTACTCTGAGTACTTTAGTATCATCAGTGAATGCTATCACACCTTTATTTATCTCTTTTTCTGCACCTTTCAAGTTTAATGCTTTCTCCATTTAAGTACAGATTTTTTGAAGAGTTGCAGTTCTTAAATCCTGGGAAACAAACATTAGCAGTCATTAAATTGCTGGAAGAAAACCAGTCTACTCTGGGCAAACCTCATCTCTTGTTCAAAAACAGCATAGCTGTATAATATTGGGCAACCTTTTCTGGGGGTTGTCTCAAGTTTTAGGTTCAAATTCTCAAGACTCCCAGTTCTCACTCAGTCCATTAACTGCCTAATGGAGAAATGTGAAGCATTTATAAAAACACTACTAGCTGTTGCAATTCTTAATCTCTGCTGGGCAGAGAGAACAGTTACTGATTGGTGAAAATGGGAACAGTGCAGCCTGACCACTGGAACTTGTTTAGCTATTTACATCCCATAAGGCTTTGCTGATTAGGCCATCTAGTTTGCTCTTTTTTTCATGCATTTACTGTGAAGCTAACAGGAAACTTCAGAACTTCAAAGTTTCTTGATTTCTGCTTGATATCACAATCAAATGTGGCTAAATAGCTCCCAAATAAGTTGTGCTTACTACATAAATAGAATATTTGAAGCACCATCACTGACAAATTTTATTTCATTCTTCACTGACAAGTCTAGCAAATTTTATTTGGCACTTTTGACAGTATATAATATGTAGGCAACGTGTGCTGTGTTTATAAGAGATGCACCATATCATATGAAATATTACCTGTCATTAGAGCCTCCATCAGTCATATCTAACTGGCATAAATCAAATAGAACAAATTCCCATTTTTAGAATAGGAATTGTTTTGGCAAACACCCCATCACATAAACGTACTCTGTTAGAAAATATAGAAATATACCAAGCATTTGAAATGACATGCATAAAACTGCAAATAAAACTGACAATAAATGTCAATATAACGAAGTGTATAGCCTATGTTCTCGCAAAAAGTCTTAATATAAGCTGATGTGACTTACAATGAAAAAATATATTGCTGCTAATAAATATGAATAGTGGAACACAAACAAAACCAACAGAAAAACTTAGAGCCAATTTGGCAGCTGCCACAAAGCTGATATTTCTTATGTAATGGTGTGTGCTGCACAAGTATGAATTTTCTCTTCTTGGTAGTGTGGTGATGTTCATGAGTAAGGTGAACAGCATTCTGTTTGCCAGAGTTTTCTGATGGTACACTGTAGGTTTAGCTGCACTTCATATATTGGATTGTGATGTTTTAAGGAAATATTATTTCAGTAGCAGTGTCAACTAAGAAAGGGTAACTATTGTTTATGTGATTTAGAATTAATTGCTCTGTTCTCAGAGAACTATGAATGTAACTTGTATGCCACGTACTCGAACAAAAATCCTGTCAGAATCCAGGACATATGAATAGCTGTATAACTACAAAATTCTCCTAGACTTGGGAAATTTTGCTTTTCATGGATAATAAATAATGGCTTTTTTTCAAAGCACAGGAAAATTTTACTTTCTTTTTTTTTGTTTTTTTTTTTTTTGTTGTTGTTGTTTTGTTTTGTTTTGTTTTTGCTGGCACATGTAGACATCCTTTATCTATAGCCAAGAGTTTACATCCTTGTAAATCTTCCTCTGTCATGGCTTTTTGATATGGTGAATGTAACTCCATGTGAGTTACCGGTATTTCTGTTTACAGATGAACACCTGGTACAGGTATTTTTGCAAAGGAGGTATCTCACTGTAATATTTGATCAAAGAAGGAAGGACATTGTTATTGAACTAGTTTCATCTATAGTAAAATATTTCTCACAAAGACTGGAGTTCATTATAAATAATTCATGCAGAATGCAAAACATCCTGAACTACCAGCGCAAGTGATTTTATATAAAACTGCTTGGGGAAATGATTCTTTACTTTAAATGGGTACAGCCATAACTGTAATCAGCCTATATGAAGAGTTCTCCTATAGAGATGAATAAATTTTGAGTATAAGTCTAGACTTCAAATAGGATTGGTATGTTACTGTAAATGTAAATAATATGGCAGTCATTTACATGTTTATTGAGCTATTCATTAAAAAATTGAAATGAAAATGTGAAAGCACTGACAGCTGCCTTTTATTATTGCAATTCATTTATGCATATGAAAGTCAAAATCAACAGAATATTATCGTAATGGAAATGGCATTTAATGCCACACAAAAAAAATTGTCGGAATAATTTTATAAAAGGAAAATATGAACTGAAAATTGTACCTTGGTAATAGCATTTAAAAAAAATGCAAAGCATTTAAAAATCAGTGTTATTTTATACTCTAAGACAGTTATATTACTGATGATAAAGGTCGACTTTTTGCTGTCAATATAATAGTGCATTATTTTGCACTAGTGAACACTCAATCATGAAAGACTTCTTTTTAAAACTTGTGAAATTCCAAAACAGCAAACCGCAGTAGAAGTCTAATTAAAACAACAGCCAAACAACTAAGAAAACCCGACAGACAAAATAAAACAAACAAAACCACAATGCTTGTCATATCCTGAACTGAGCCATTGATTTGAAGACCATAGTGAAAGATTCAATGCATGGTTCCACGTATTAGAATTATAGTAACTGCATTTTTAATAGGGTTTTGCTCTGTTTTGCATTTACTATGTGCAAAATAAAATACTACTGTGTATTAAAGTTCCTTAATATATTGGTTTAGGATATGGATCCAGAGTGCAACTATAACTTTGGAAAGATTAATGTAAAAATTCAGTCTGGGTTTTGAAAAGGCTACTCACTCACTGAAAACATGGAGATTTTGAAGACTTTTATTAAGAAATACTTTCTTTTGTACTGGTTTGCTTTTGTTGCTTGGTTTTTTTGATTTTTTTTTTTGGTTTTTTTTTTTTTTTTTTTTTTTTTTTTTTTTTTTTTTTTTTTTTTTTTTCCTGAAGTATTGTCTTTGATTATGTGAGTAGGCAGTGAAAGAAACATGCAGACCCACAGTAACAGTGTTTGAGTTGGATCTCATACATGATTTATATGTTGTTTTTTGAAGCGAAGTTTTTCCAGCTAGTTCTTCTAAAGCTGATACAGTCACAAGGTTAATAATTGAAAATCATTAACCCAACTAGTTGTAGCTGTAGAAGAAAAAAGAATCATTTGAAATCACAGAGTTCTATATGGATTGACTGTCCAAAAAATAAAGGAAAAAAGATATTCAGAGACAAAAGAAATATGTAGTACCTTGGTTCTGTTACAAAATCAATTTAGTAATCAGATAATTGAGCCTGAAGGTACAGGGAAGTAATAAGCTTTTAGAAAACTTGGCTTTCCTATCAAAGTAGTGGAAGGATTCAGGGATATGCCCTTTCTGGAAGATAAATTTAGTTTGGCTACAGGTACATCTCTGGCTTCCTAAAATTGCAGTTATATTGGTAACCTGCAGCAGAACTCTCTCTTTTTGGTTGTAGAGAAAAACAGGACTGGATAGTTATAACCCAAGAGAGGAACACTTTAAAATGTTCTCTATGACTTGCCCTACATAAAGAGAAACACAGGCGTGTAGAACAGCACAGCATGAAGAGAAAAGCTGTTGGGCTGAGTGGCTGCATCTCTGAAACGTCAGTAATTTTTTATGCTGTAAGGGAGTAAATTCAAAAGTGATATCAACACTAGCAGCATAAATCACTGGTTCCAAAGGAACTCTCATGCAGTTACTGGAAAGACAGGATATGAAGGTAGAGGAAGATATGAAAGAATAAGCATACATGATATTGCAGAAAGTAATAGCAGTAACTGAGGGCAGAAGCAGACAGTAATGATCCGGAATCTTTGAAATAAATGTCTCGTTTCTACAGGTATTTTCTTTAAGTAATTTAACTAAGCAACTTGTTCAACCAACATTATGGCAAACTGAGCTACAACAGTGCTCACAATTCTTTGTATATGCAGTGAGAGTTTTTGGGTAGTGGTCTGAAACTACTAAATTACCTCTGTGATATTCTTTTTAAAAGCAGTGCAAAAAGCACCTATCCTGAAGTGGACTGTAGTGAAAGTCTGTTTATTCTTTGTTCTGTGAGTCTGCATGCCTGTGGATAGCCGAAGCCTAAGTAGCCCCAGGAAAGGAGATTGCTATCACTTGCAAAGTCTGTAGAAGAAAACCCCTTGAAGTCAGAAATCTGCAAGAAATTGAGACCAGTATGTAACTGTTCTTTTCTTTCATACATCCTCATGTCTCCCCTGTCTTGTCAGAGCTCTATGTACCTCAGAGGTTCCAGCTTCTGGGCGTGGAATGAAAATCATCCATGTGAGGCTCAGAATGAGCTATACACCACCCCAAGTGGGATATGCCGGTGTTCATAAAGAAATAGTTATCCAGGTTCTTTCTTTCTAATCCCTTTTGAAAGCTCATGTAATATAATAAAGAGAAAAAATATATTTGCCGTAAAAAACAAAACTAAAAAGACCCAATCTGATAAATACTCTGTGAAACTCCATGAAACTGCACCTAGATACATATACCAGAGAGATAAAGTACAAGCATCAAAGTATGTCGAGCATATCTGTGCCTTGTTTGAAACATACATGCATCCCCTGAAGCTAAAGCTTCATTGTAGCTTTTACAGAGGGGTAGAATTTGGCTGAAAGCCTGAATCTAGATGATGCCACAAATTCCATTCAGTTTAATAGGCATTCTAATTTATTGAGTCCACCTGCGCAATAAAATAAAAGCACTAAGTAATAAATTGAGTCCGAGTTCTCCTTTCATGGGATTTAAATTCAACATGACAATATAGTTTCCAGTATTTTCTTTATGGTCAAAGGAGTAAAAACCCAAAGATTCAGCTATTTAAAATGGCCAGCATAGAAAAAAACACTTACTTTTGTGTTTGCACATTCTTGGAGGATTTTTTGGTTGGGTTCTTTGTTTCTTTTTGTTGGTGTTTTTTTTTTTTTTTTGGTCTTTTTTTTTACTTTTTTTGAATCTGTAAATTAGTTTAACGAAAGGAATACTTCATTTTTGAAATTACTTGCAGCAGGCAGGTAATTAACTGACTTCTTAATATAATCCTTGCTAAAATATTCTATGAATATGTAATATCAGTGGTAGTTAAAAAGAAAGGGTTTTGTTTTAATCAAAATCATTAAATTAGCATAAAATATTAAGAAGCTTGTGATCTTTTTTCCCAACTGTTGGTCTTTTCTTTCCTCACCTATCATAAGTAATATGTTGGCACTATAGTGGGTTTGGCTTCATAGCAGAGTCAAGGTTATGTTACGATTTTGGGTTTTCTGTCCTACAAGACTAATAAAATTGCCTTAATGGATTTTTATGTCTTCAAGGAGCACACAGAGTAAGAACTCATTTCCCTTATAACGACAGCATAAAAGATTGCTGAAGCAGTGTCGTGGCTGCTTTCAATCCCAGACATGATCAGAGTAACTGATTTTATACTATTGCCATCATTTGCAGATTTTGCCAAGCTGAAGCATTTGCCATAAATCCAGTGTGCTTTGACCACATAAAATTCATATTCGAAGCAGTTCTTCGTATCTGAATCGTGTGTCTGGCCAATACTTCGGTAGTTTAAAAAAAAACAATCAAAATTTGGTTGTTTAAAAAAACAGGGAAGGGTATCATTGCCCTTAAAACAGTGTGGAACTGAGAAGCTTCTAGAAATGGCATGATGGATTTAGCTGCTGAATGACAGACTAAAGATATCTGTATGCTCCAGAATTCAGGAGAGCTTTTGACCATAAGATAGAGATGAAACAGTTAATAGAGAATACACAGCAGATCCATATCATTCAGCACTGGCAGCCAAAGTGTAGATGTGAGCTGATACTGGTGTGATAAGTATGATCACGTAGAGCTGCACATCAGTCAAATGTAGTATTGCAATTGGAACACAGTACTCTTTTGCCATGAAGCAGGAAGCAGCAACTGCTGCCTAAGTGGTGCTAGCTTTAGATCTCAAGTAGCTCTTGCATGCTTGTCAGTTTGATTTTTAGAGGTCTTGATGTTGGTAAACAGCTTTTTCAAATATTTGTGCTATACTAAAACCAAATAATACCAAATTTAGTGAAATGACACATTTTGTTGCTGGTCACAGAGACAGCAAAATGGCAAATGTGCAGACATCATTGTTTCACAGAAAGGGATGTTTACAGCATTGGTAGGAGGTCAGCAGCAAAGGTCTTTCAGGGTCAAGAAAGACTTGAGAACAAATAACTGAAGTAGCCTTATATTTGCTCATTTAGGAGGTCCTTCTGGGCCTCCTTATAGAGCTTCAGCCAGGTCACTGCTTGTCATGGGTTCAGCAGCAGCAGTCTTCTTTCCCCTTTAAGCAGTAGCTGGTGTAGCACTGTGTTTTGGATTTTCGGCTTGGGAACAGTGCTGATAACACCAGTG
>JASSUY010034461.1:12849-26237 GCA_032466535.1 Forpus xanthops
GGAATCCGGAAGGAAGGGGCTCTCGGCTCGACCGTCGTCGTCGAGTGGTGAGCAGCTCTGTCCTCTTCCCTTGTTTTCCTCTGGTTATTGTTGTTATTGGTGGTGGCAGTGGTGATTTGTGTTATACGTTAGTTACTGAATGGTCCTTATCTCAACCCGTAGGAGTTGCATTCTTTTGGTTCCTATTCCCCCCCGCCCTGCCCCGTGAAGTTGGGGGGAAAGAAGGTTGGGAGGAGTGAGTGGGCAGGCAGATTGATTTACGACTGAAACCACGACACTCTAAACAATTTAAAAAAAAAAAAAATTAGTCCTTATATTGATCACTAGAGAAAATTATTGATTTGGATTTTCCAGAAACAAGATGTGTTTTTCAAATGAACACTGAAACTGTGCTTGTGTAAGAGAAATTTGCAATGTGAACAAAACCAATGGGGAGTGGTTTAGACATATCTTATAACGTGGTATTACGAAGTTCAGAGTGAGCAAACTTACTGCTTCTGTAGACATGTTAATTTTATCGATTTATTAGAAAAGTTGATTCTTCCGTTCTTCCACTTATGCTTAACTTCAGGTACATGAATAGTGATGTTTGTCACTAGAAGTAAAATAGATACAATGTTGTCTGTGTGATGTTTACTTTAAAAGATTGTCAATGTAGCAAAACTGTGAAAAGTGTGGATAAATAGGTCAAGTAATCACAAATGCAATAAAGCATATCACATAAAGCATTTCTGTAGGGGAGTAAAGAATTAGTTCTTCCCATAATTGCTAGGGAAGTCCTCAACATCTGCTTAATATTAAGATCCCAAAAGCCTTTAGGCAGCAATAAAGTTACTTATTATGGCAGATTGAGTCTGACTTGTTTATTGTACTCCAAACATTAAAATTATGTTTGAGCATCGCATCTGCCTGTCTATTGACTGCTATTAAAAATAAGGTTCATGTTTAATTGCCTGAAATATTTAAGTGTTTTTAATTGTAGGTTTATGTGATATAGAAAAAAAAAGAAAAAATAAAGAAGAAATTACCTAAACATGACTTATATTGCAACTGGATAAAGCTCTGGTTTTCAGAGATCATGCTTTTGTTTCTGACTCTGCTGGTGGGCCATTGTTTGACTGGGGACAGCCACTGTCCTACCCAATCAGGTAGCTTATAGTAGAGTGATGATCTTGAAGAATCATGAGTCAGGAACTCACTGTATCCCTGACAGAGAGATATAGGACAAAGGCAGACATCTAGGCGGAGTTTTGGAACTGATGATGCTCATGAAGGTATGCATTACCTCCCATATGAAGACTGGCTGAGAAATTTGGGGCTGTTCAGCCTGGAGAAGGCTGCATGGAGACCACATAGCTGCCTTCCAATATCTGAAGGGGGCCTATAAGTGTACTGGGGAGGGACTTTTTATTAGGGACTGTGGTGATAGGACAAGGGGTAATAAGTTATACTGGGGAACTTTACATTGGATATAAGGAGGAAGTTTTTTACAGTAAGGGCAGTGAGGCACTGGTATAGGTTGCCCAGGGAGTCTGTGAATGCTCCATCCCTGGCGATGTTCAAGGCCAGGTTGGACAAAGCCTTGTGTGACATGGTTTAGGGTGACAAGGTTTAGTGTGAGGTGCCTCTGCTCATGGCAGGTGGGCTGCAACTAGATGAACTTAAGGTCCATTCCAACTCTAAATATTTTATGATTCTATGATTCTAAGGGTGGTTTCATGAATCTTAATTTAGTATTCTGCCAACTATGCTGCTCTGTTGCAGATGAATGATTCAGATTGCTTAAAGAATCACTATCAAAGGTATTAGCAAATGTGGTTTTAATACAAATTTGTAAAAAAAGTGTGTCTTAATGGAATTTAATGGTAAAGTTTATTCTATTACATAGTACATGGATAAAAAGGAAAAGAGAGTTAGAATCGATCTAGAATGATTTACACAAAGTTTGGAGATGCAAAAGTCTAAGGGACACCCTCCTGTTGAGTTTTGAGGTTCAGAGTGGACCCCCTTGCTTTTTAAACTCCTGTTGGAGCCTAGTTGTGGCTAGATCTAATCTTTGTCTCAGATTTAGACAATGGTTTATGTGTAATGGAATTAACTACATGGGTTTCATCAGTATTAATTCAGCACGGTATCAGTCACTTGCCAAGGATCTGTCACAAATAAGGGGTCTCTCTGCCTTGGGTAAGAAAGGGTCTCAGCCTCAGGTAAGGGTTCTTGTTATATTAATAGAATAAAGTGTTTGGCTTGTAGTCAGATTGCATACAGTAGGAAAAGAATGCATTAGACTCCTTGTGCTCACAATTTTCTTAGATGTTTGATTAATCTTTGGAGAAGCCATTTGCTATCCATGTGTTGATTGCATGGTTGGTGTTCCAAGCTCACAAACACTGATGCTCACTGGGTTACTCTGCTCCTTTGTGGGTTTCTTGATGGGGCCTTTATGCATTCCAGACAGTTTTCCTTCTGTAGGCTTGGGTGATGCTACTGAGTTGAGTTTGCGGAACTGTTTCCTGCAGATCATGTGCTGAGAATGGTACTCATGCTGGCTGCACACAAAGCAAACATTAAATGTACCAGATATGTATTAAAAAATAAAAAAATATTAAATAGTCTATAATACTTATTTTGAAAAGTAACCTGGCAGGTTACTTTTAACTGTACAAAACACATGTGGGTACCCCCATCACCTTATTGAAAGATACCTTATAGATTTCTGTTAGCTTGAAATGGTAAATGATGGATGCTAGGAAACACAATAAATATCATTTACTTAGTTTTCATTAAACTAATTAATGTACTTTATCTTCTCATCCACTAAATGTAAAGCTCTTGGATGGAGCTGTTTGCCTGTTAGTTAGCCTGATTGTTTTACTCCTAGGAAGGCAGGATATTTTTAGAGGTTTTCTAATTAATGGATTAGAGTAATCAGCATTGAACAGAATGCTCAAAATGTTTTTACTGTAGGTACATGCACTCTTAAGGATCACAGAAATTGATACATTTTGGTAGCAGCAAAGCAGATTTCCCTGACCTATCTATGTGAATTGTTTCTTAATAGGCACCTTTTCAAAATCCTCTTTTAATTTTTTTTAATTTTTTTGTGACTTTATGTTTACTCTGACTTTGTTCCAAAACATAAAGTGATGACTCTTTAATGTAATTTAAATACTTTTATTTTTAGAGATTAAATGAAAATTCTCTCTTGAACTGAACATTTCAAGCTCATACTTGATGTATGTGGAGGTGAAAGTGGAAGCATATTTTTTAATACTGTAAACTGTGACATTTGTATAATTTATACAGTTTTTTAATAGTCTTTGAAATTATATTCATATAATGTCTGAAATCTTAAAAGAAAAAGACAAAAAGTTGTTATAGCATGAGTGGAACTAATACGTGCCCAGTGGATAGAGCAGTGGGGAGGGATTCAGGTGATTCAAGTAATGTTTTGAGGTTTTTTTGCCATTACTTTGCCTTCTAACCTGAAGAGAATTCTCTTCTTTGTCTGCCTCTGTTTTTTTTCCCAACGGTTTATCTTCTCTAGTTAAAGAGTTCTTCAGCAAAGGACCTGTTTTTATATTGTACAGCAGTGAGTGATGATTAGAATAATGTCTCTGGCCATTATTATAAACTGAGTAATATCTAGTGGAATTTTTTGAGCCTCGACATCCTGTTGAAAGGGTCCTTCAAATACTTAATGGAAGTCTTGTGAATCTGTATCCTGAATAGAGTTTAGACAACACTTAAACAGCAACATAGAGTTTAATTACAATATAGCAGTTCTGTCTAGGAAGCTCAGTCTAAATCCTTTCCTGCATAGTGAATTCTGGATGTGTTGAACAATCTATCTGTCAACTTTCTGCGCATATCGCATTAGGCATTCTAAGAGACCAGTCCTAGTATGAACATTACTCTTTTCAGTTCTAAACTAGATCTGTTAATGTGCCACACTAGCGCATACCTGGTTTTCATTAGCATTTCTATTTGATTATCTCTTAATTTCATTTCAAGATTGAATTATATTTCTATACATCATTATTAAGGTAGCTTGTCTAAAACAAACAAAAGGAAAAAAAACTGCTTTGAAATATGGAAAGATTTTATCCCTTTTACTTATGATCCTCTGCTAGATGCCACTGAAAAGTATCACTGAGATATAATATTTTACACAGCACAGCAGGGTGCAATCTGCTTGCCATGCCAAATACATCTTGCAGCAAACAAGAGTTTTAAAGGATATCCCCAAGAGGGACTATTAAATGAATGCAACTGGAGGGTCGAGTACAGGAAAGAGCCTTTATTCTAAAGATGAGATGTAAGCTTGAACAACTGCTGACATTGACAAGCAAGGCATATGCTGAGTTTGTATAGGATGATTAACCTAATAAAAACATGTAAATGATAGTGTCCATCATCAGCAGTGCTCAACAAAAGAATTATTTCATGTACAAATATTCACTAAGAAAAGGTTTCTGGAAGACTGGGAATAAATGAAATACTGCTGCATCTGGAAAAAGTTGTGCTGGTTCTTTTAAAGGATTTGCAGAGATCTTTCAGCGTAATAGTGGAAAAAAAGGACCATAAAATGCAGTAAGTGTAGTGATCAGCTGCACAGAGAATCACAGATATTTGATTTGTGTAACAGCTTATCTGTTTTTTAAGGCTTGGCACACCATTAAACTTGGTAAATATGTGTTGATTGCTGCAGTTCTGCTTTTTCTCAGTAGGTATCATGAGGATCTTCAGAGTCAGGTTAAAAAATGTCTTACAATCAGCAAATTTATGTGAGCATTCTTGCGCATGGCTTTATCACTATGTGAAAGGAAGCAAAGCTGTGTGTGTTTATATAAAATGGAATAAACGAGCAAATATCTCACAGGAATGTCAGAGGGGAAAAAGCTAGTGAAATTGCAGTGAAGATTTTAGAAGTTTTTAATTTCTGTAACAAAATCTGCAACATGCCCATCTACAATCAAGAAAATCAGTCTTCATTGAGATGCAAAGTACATGGTGAATTAGCATTCAGTTAAGGTAGCATAAAAGCAGAAGCTATACTTGAAGTAATTAAGAGGGAGGAGGTTCTCAGACATTTCCAGTACAGCAGGTACGTTTTTCTTTTTATAGTACAGTGTTCTCCTCTCACATTAGGAATGACCATGTTCTAAATTTAAAAAGAATCTAGCTACATTTTGATGAGAAAATCATCATAGTAATTTAAGGCAATTATTTCTAACTTGTCATACATATATCTAAATTATGAAAAAACTGAATTATGTTATTCCTGTTTATTTTATTCAAATGAAATGTTGCTCTTTGTCAGACTTACCACACTTACCTTACTGCAGCATCAGTCCTGTTATCGCATATTCACAAAAATCTTCAGTAAATGAAGAAATATGTATGGCTTGCTTTCTGGTATAATGGAAAAGAGGTTACCTTCAAATATCTAATCAGCAAAGTTTCTTACACTGTTGAAAAAAAAGTCCTTTAAATTTCTATTAAATATATTTTTTTTTTTTTGTCATGAGAAAATGAGTTATGTGTTCAGTCATTGGATCCAGATAGAGATTACCACTCTCCAACTCATTCATTAATTGACTTCTGGGTTTCCTAAGCTAATATAGTGATGTATTCACTCCCCAGCAATATAAACTGCTAACCTATAAGACTCTCATACGCCTATACTAATTATTTAGTTCAATTTTTGATAGTCAGAATATGAACAACATGACTAAAATTTCCAGAGCATTCAAATAATTCTTTTTGGTGACTACTAGTAGATAAAGAATATTGCCACAGAATGGAATTCCTAAGTGAATTTACTGGCAAAATAAAATAATACTTTGCTTCAAGAAAACCAACTACAGCTTATCTTTTATGACTAAGTTCTTTAGAGTACTTAGATATAGAAGTACTCTTCTGCTGCCTGGAGTCCAACTTTGCTTAGAATTGTTATCTTCTTCATTTGGTGAAGAACAAAATGAGGTAGTGAAACTGTTAACTGGTATATAGCAATCATATACAAAATCAACCACAATGATTTAATGCCAAATTAAAAATAGCCCCTATTAGAGAGACCTGAAACAAACCACTATGTAAAAGAGGTGAAACAGTGTCATGGTAGAACTAGTTGTTAGTTTCCCATTTAACACATCCCGTTTCTTCCTTTCTTTTAGTTCACCTAAGTAATGACATAACACTGACAATACAATATTATTTCAGCAGTGGGATGATCTAGGTACTATTTTATGTCCTCTGAGCTTCAGTGCACTTTTAAATCTGATGTCCTGCAAAAAAACTTCCTATACAAAACCAAGAGCTCTGAATCTTTAAATGACAAGCTAATGGGAGATTTCGCTGGGGTTTCTTGTTGTCATTTTATTGCATCCATCTCTACAGATGTCTTATATTTATCTAGTACAAGTTCCCATTTCTGACGGGATGATTGTTATATATAAACTGTTTCTTTGTTTTTAATTTTTGGCATTTACTTTTTTTTTTATTTTGGGTTCTTGGCTGACATTTCATTCTAGATAACAGAGAATTTCTTTGCATTATAACATGGGTGACACAGATTCTGTTACTAGTTTTCCTAAGACCTACAGCTACCTCTTAAGTTCCATCCTGTTGTTTTACTGCTTTGTATCCTATTTTGGCTTATAAACAAAGGATTTTATGTTTGTATGCTAAGCTTTCTGGTTTTGTGTTGAAGACACACAAGGACAGGAAACCTCTCAATTGTTTTTGAAGTAATTACAGAATTACTCTCGTTTCTGTGTTCCTGGATGCCAAGTGAAGGAATTTCCTCTCTTGTGAAATGTGGAAAAGGAAAACATGCAAAATCGCAAGCCAAGGAGAACCTGACAATTCCCAAAATGACATTTTTATATCCCAGTCTCCATTAGACAGAGGAGTGCCTAATTTGTGCGTCTATCTCATCTTCATCTAAGTGGAGCTGTGATAAGACAGTATCATTAGAACCACTCCATCTCCACTCTAGGTGATATGATTCCTCTAAAATGCTAGTAGGATTAATAGTAGTTTAATTCATGAAACATCCTTGTTGCACTGGGAAAGAAGCTCAACCCTGCTGAGGTTCTTGGCCTCCTTAAGTAAAATTCTAAACAAAACAGTGGCAACTTTAACACCACCTATTTTCCAAGTGAGGTTCCTTATACAGAGAAAACACTAATTTGACATACTGTTCTTGCATATGAAGCATTCGTGATTAAGATGCTGGAGATTATAAGTATTTAAACATTTCTTCTGATTTTCCTTAGAGCTTAGATAAAGAGTCAGTTCATAAAATTCACAAAATTACCCAAACTTTATTGAGAATGATCTTTGTCGGGAGCTCTGGCAATATAGCACTCACTGTCAGTTGAGTGTTTAATTTAGACTTAGCATTACTTAGAAGAGTATTCTCTGTTTCAAAACTTGCTAAAGCAAATGGAAATACCCACAGTGATTTCAGTGGAAATTGGATCATGTCCTTGCTAATCATAATGTGCAAGCCTGATGATTTCTGACTGCTACTGAAAACTGTCTTGTAAACGAACCTCCTTATGGGTGTGATGGCACTTCACTCATGAATCAAATGTGTTGGCCATTATCACTCTCCTCAGGGTGGTGAAAGCTGGTAATTATGCAGCTGAGAACATAGCTGAAGATGTTTGAAGCAATATTTAAGTCTTGTCCCTTAGCCCCTTAAAGTAAATAAGTAATGCACTGAAATGGGACTGCATGGTTTAAACAAAGAGAAAGATCTTTGCATTTTCTTCCTAAGAAATTTGGTGACTGCTCCTGGCATATCTGCAGTAACTCTGAGCTTTCTATGTGTTTAAGTTCACCTTTAACAGTATGATTTAAAAGAAGATATTCTAATGGCGGTGTTCAAGGCCGGGTTGGACATAGCCTTGGGTGACATGGTTTAGTGGGAGGTGTCCCTGCCCATGGCAGGGGAGTTGGAACTAGATGATCTTGAGGTCCTTTCCAACCCTAACTATTCTATGATTCTATGATTCTATGATTGTCTAAAATTTATTGTGTGTTACAAGTGCCTTTCAGTCATTTCCATCTCTTTAAGATCAAGGTGTCTGTTTATACAAAGTACTCACAATATCTGGCAAAAGTAACTGACCCATTCTTTAAAAAAGACATTCAAGAAAATGGCTGAATAAAAAAAATGTTGCTTTTCAGAGATGGCTGTTTCTCCTGACTGAGACTGAAGGAGAACTATGTTCTATTTTAGGCATATTTTTATGTGCCAAATATTAAGTAGGATCAGACTGGATGTAGTTCTTCTGGAAGGAAATGTTAGAGCAACTTGTCATGACCTTTTGCCTCAGGTACCACAGAAGATCTTTAGAGGAGATTTACCTGAAAATCTTAATTGAAATCCAAGCTACTTTAAACCCATAAGCCAACCTTCCCACCCAAAGTTTATTAGGATGAATTGTTTGTTGCTGGTATTTTGCATGAATTCCACTGGGAACAGAAAGAGATGGAAAAATTTTTAACTGTATTAGCCGTTTCTCTTACTGAGTTTTTCTTTCAAGTAGTGAACTTTGGGAAGTATTGATTATCCTGATGTCAAATCACTCTATGCCTTTAAAAATTCTTGACAAGTAGAAGAGAAAGAAAAAAAAAAATTCAACTTGAATTATAATTCATTTATAAGAATAGTGAAATCTATATCTTATTTTGTGATGTATTGGGTTTGCCTTTGCAAGGTTTAATATTTCAGTCATTATTTCTATGGTTTATTTCTTTTTGTGATTTCTTTTAAACGTGAGAGTTTAAGGATTAGTCAGGAAAAAACAGTATTATCTTGAGTATTTTCTTCCGTGTTTCAGTTTTCTGCTTTTTCTGAAATCTTTGTTTCAAGAAACTTGCTGGAGAGGGGTATATTTGAGTGGGAAGTGCTATTAAGTTTCATTTTACTTCTTGAAAGTTTCATGCCTTTTAGAGGAATAGGTTCATTGCTGGGACTGTAGATGTGGTTCATAAGATTACCTAGCCAACCATTAAAGTAGCTATTATAAAGTTAATGTTGTCAATCTTTCTTTAGATTAGTTAAAATCTATAAGAATGGTGTGTTTACTCTAGTGGAATGGAAATGTTCACATAAATCTCTAAGGCATTGATATATATCTGTGGAAATGTCAAAGGTTCAGCAATTCTCTCATTGCACAGGTAGAAGTTTTCACTGAGGCTGGATAGATGGCCTAAATAAAGATGTGTGGAGTTAAACTTGGTGTTGGTCAAAGCTTTGGGAAACACTGTACTGTGTTACAATTTACAAGGTAAGGAAAATTCTACCTCTTTTGAAGACCTCTGGCTGTCATGTTAACATTGTTTTATATAGAGAGAGGGAAGAATAAAGAACAACACCCCCTTCTTCATATTTTCCCATCATACACCATAATGTGCTTTTCAAGAGAGCTTTTATTTAAAGAGAATCTCTATTTAAAGATTTCTACATAAAAACTTGGTTCTGGGCTGCATCACTAACTTACCATAAAGGCTTGCTTCCTGTCTTTGAAGAATGATGTGACTCCTAAAATCGTATAGCCGTTTCATAAACCTTTTGGAAGTACAGAAAGATACCTAGAAGGAGAAATAGAAAGCAAACAGAATACCACAATTGAACAAAAATAGACTAGTCATTTGTGAGTGCCAGAAAAGATTGCACTTACTTTTTTCTTGACCTTTTTCTGCGTTTCTTGTACAGTATAACCTCTTACCAGTAGTCTTCCTGAACTTTAAGAAATTCATAATACATCTGTGCTGTTTAGATTCTCTGATGCCCAGTACAGATGAAAGTATGCTGCATCATTTTCCTTACAGGGGCACTAAGTTGGAGCTCATTGTTCTACTCAGCTGTTTAAGGGATTTTCAGGGAGTGAGAGGGGAAGCCTGCTACAGTATTACATCTTTACCTTTTGAAAGTTCAGAACCAGTTGTGTAGCCTATAGGTTTTGCAATTGTTGATCTAAAAAAAACACAGCACTGAATTCCAGCCTTCATTCATTCACTTACATAGCAGTAAGTTGGGATCTGTTCAAATGTTTCTATTAAATTGGGGTTACAGAGCAAAATATTGAGTTGCATTGGTTCTCAGAACAGGTGAACTGTACTGTAGATGCTGGAGGGAAAGACTGAGCTCTGCCTTGCTTTAATTAGTAGTTACTTTGCAGTTAGTAGGAAATTGCAGCAAAATCAATCTGCTACATGGTAATATGCATTATATTGCAGAGCAGTACCTCATTAGTTATATTGCACTCTAAAGGACTTTTATAAAAGTAAAGTAGTGCACCTTTGTTGGCAGTTTTTAATTTGTATGTGCTCCCCACAATTTATTTTATGAAAAATGAAAGTATAGGAATAATGTGAGCTTTATTAATTTAAATAATATCTATCTACACTGAAAGCTCAGATTACAAAATAGCTGTGGAATAATACAGAAAATGAGGAGGAAAGAGTAATAAAAGTATCTTCTAACTAAGACCTAACCAATTATTGTTTTTTAATTTAGGTGATGAATGTTACCATTTTATTGGGAATGGTCTGGAGTCTGTAGCTTGTACCTTGGTAAAAGACGTTTGTAGTTCTTGATCTTTTAAATAAATGTGGCACTGATCACTCAAAGGATATCAACCTTCCCAACACTGAATTCCAAAAATTGACTTTTTTGGATACTCAAAATATATATTTCTTCTTTCTAATTCAAAGGTTGAATTCTAAATTTGTGATTAAAATTATTGATCTGGTCTTGGAAAAAAATACCACCATATTAACTTTTTTTTTTTCTTGCGTGCAGAGTATAAATTCTTCAGGCCTAAGAGACCACCTTTTTTATTTTTACTTTATTTTTTTTTCAAGCTGGATAGGATGATCTCATTTACTCTAATATTGTAATAAACTTATCTTGGCTTGGAGATGGTACAAATTACATTCAGATCATATTCCTGCTATCAAAGCAGAAGGTGACATTAGTCTTTGTCTACACAAAATTGTTAGTAGTGCAGTGTAGCAAATATGTAAGAACATAATAAATTTGTAGCAAATACCCCAGTGTAGAAGGAAGTAGATAGGTAGGCATAAAGTTCTTCTGCTATATAAGTTATTCAATGCAGGGAACTGCATTTCCTCTATATTTCATCTATACTTTTAAAAATATTTTTTACTCACTTGGAATGAATTTTTTTTTAACAGCATTTCTATATCAGTAATTTCTTAACATTTAAACAAAATCTCCATGCAAAGTAGAATCATACTTTACATTAACTTTGTATTATTTAGACCAAAGAGTTCTGTCATGCAATATAATATTATGACTACTGTAATTTTTAAAATAATCTTTTCTCTCCATTGATTTATCAAATGGTCAAGCCTTTGTAATCCCAAATATTTTGGCAAAGCATTGGAGAGCGTTCTGGTCTTTGGGGGAAAATACAGAAACCTAAGAAAGTCTGCAAGGGAAGATCTGGAAATAGCTGGTCTTAAATGGTAGTTCTGGACTGCTTCTTCATGCAGGCACTCTTTTTTCATGCTGAATCCCTGCTTTGGAAAAGCTATGCTGAAGTTTCTCATGTCAATTTCACGGCACATTGGAAGTGAAAGTTCAGACTTGCAGAGGCAGTGAGTAATTATGAAATTTGAATCACCATCAGTGGTTACACTAAGAGTGGTAACTTTTTCCAGACTAAGCATTCTTGCATCACCAGGAAAACCAAGCATGATCTTTATGCTTATAATTCATATCAGGCTCTGTTTCCACGTAAAAACAAACCTTAAGACTGCTCCTGCACATCCCAGGCTTATAGGAAATCAAAGGAGTCTGGGAAAGAGAGCACAAGTGTGCAGACTCCTAGGGGCTACTGTATCCCAGTATCCCATTTCTCTTCTACTAAAACCAACCATGAAACTTGCCCTCAGTTTATAGAAATTTCTGATAATTTTGCATCAAAATTGCGTAATTGAACAAAAAATATTTTCTACTCTGTTTAATAAGCTGACTTGTAGGGACAAAATAAGGTGAAGTATTTCTCTTCTTTTAATAAATTTAAACAAATTAGGTAATATTTATTGCTGTGAACTGTATGTATCCAGGTGAAATCCAGTTATTTTGTTTTCCCACAAAGGACATATTCCAGTGTTTGTGATAATGGGTATTTGGAAGCTGGGACAAGGGGTTCTGGTGAGCTGGTATGTATTGCACTACTGGATAACACCCAAGATACTGGAATTACAAGTTTGAGTCATAGGTTTTATACAGGCATTCAGAATTCTAAGTTTATCTGATTTTACCAAAAAAGAATGATAAAAATCCACATTCTATATAATATAAGCTATAGAATATAGGCTGCTTCCCTGGAGCCTAAGTTAAAGACACCACTAAGAAACTTCCTAGCTTAGTACAGCCCTCAGGCTATTACCCATTACTGCTTTTCCATGTGGGTGGCAATGAAGGCACAATGTGTAGTATAAGGGCAATCAAAAGAGACTTTAGAGCCTTGAGATGGTTGGTAAAGGAATCTGGAGCACAGGTTATTTTTATCTCTACCCTTCTAGCTACAGCAGTGATACTGGAAGAAAGAGATGAACTCTACCAATACTTTTTTACAGTGAGGGTAGTGAAAAACTGGCACAGGTTGCCTAGAGAGGTGGTAGAAACCCCACCTCTAAAAACATTAAAGGCTAGCATGGACAGGGCTCTGAGCAAGTTGATCTAGTAGAATATTGGAAAAAGGGAAATATAACCCCCATTTTCAAGAAAGGGAAAATGGATGAGCCGGGGATCTACAGACCAGTCAGCCTCACTTCTGTGCCTGGCAAAATCTTGGAGAGGATTGTCCTGGAATCCATGTTGAGGCACATGAAAAACACCAAACTTCTTGGTGGCAGCCAGGATGGCTTCGCTAAGGGGAAATCCTGCCTGACCGATCTGGTGGCCTTCAATGATGGGGCTACGAAACTGATGGACAAAGGTAGAGCAGTTGGTGTCATCTACCTGGACTTGTGCAAAGCATTTGATACTTTCTCACATCACATCCTTGTCTCTAAGTTGGAGAGACATCAATTCAATAGGTGGACCACTCGGTGGATAAAGAACTGGCTGCATGCAAAAAGTTGTGGTCAATGGCTCAATGCCCAGCTGGAAACCAGTAACAAGTGGTGTCCCTCGGGGGTCAGTGTCAGAACCGGTTTTGTTCAGCATCTTTGTCAGTGACATGGACAGTGGGATTGAGTGCTCCCTCAGCAAGTTTGCTTATGACACCAAGCTGTGTGGCTCGGTTGATATGTTGGAGGGAAGGAATGCCATCCAGAGGGACCTTGACACATTTGTGAGGTGGGCTGATGCCAACCTGATGAAGTTTAAC
>JASSUY010034462.1:0-30644 GCA_032466535.1 Forpus xanthops
GGAGCGGTGCAGTGGCAGTGTCGGGCCGAGGGGTGGCACGGCCGAGCCGACGGGGGGGCGGTGATGCTGCCTGGGAGGGTCCCGGTGCACCCCCCCCGGCCCCGCATCCCCATCCTCCTCCTCCTCCCTGCATCCCTGCGGTCCCGGCATTCCTCCATAATCCCTGCATCCTCGCATCCTCGCATCCCTCCATCCCCGCGCTCCAGCGCTGCTCAGCGCCCTGCGGTGCGCAGCCGAGGAGCTGAGCCCTAACACGGCCGCGGTGGAGAGCAGCGCGGGGCCCTGCGCTCCGCTCGGCAGCACCGGGCCCGGGGGGCTGCGGTCAGGCCCAGCGCCAGCACCGGGATCCGTGGGGCAGAGCGGGCCCCGCGCCCAACGCCCACCCCCCGCACAACCGCCCCACGGCGGGGATGAGGCAGCGCTGGGGGGGACAGTGCTCTGCCGCGCAGCGACCCCACAGATAACGGTACGTGTGGGGCCCCCCAACCGCGGGTGCATAGAGCAAGGACTGCCTGAAGGGGGGGGGGGTGCAGGAATTGGGGGGCAGCAAACACCCCACATGCCACTCCTTGGGGCACAGCCCGGGCTCTGAGCAGAGTCTGCCCCACTGAAAAGGGGAGGGAGTCCCACAAAGGTGGGGATAGGGTGGGAGAGGGGGGAGCCCGGTGTGAAAGGCTGAGGGTGGCATGAAATGGGGGGGTATTAGCTCAGAAAGGGCAGTGTACGTGCCTGGGGGGAAGGAGATTTGTGGCTGCAGCTCCATCACAGTCCATAATCCCAAGCGTTGGGTGTTGCTGGGCCATCTGGGCGCTCATACACGGGGGGGACACACGGTGATGTGTGGGTCCCCTCTTCCGAGCAGCCGACAGGAGATTGCTGCTCCCGGCCCACCATGCCCTCCTCCCAGAGCAGCAGTGGGTACTGGATCGATGGCTCCCACCGCAAGACAGCCCTGGAGGATTTCTACATCGTGGGCCCCGAGTTGGGAAGGTATCGGCTTGGGGGGGGCAGGCAGGGAATGGTGGGGGCAGGAGCCCTCCTGGCATGGGAGCGTGTCCTGATCACGGAATGGGCTGGAGGGAGGAGGGATGTGGCGGGATGGATGAAGGGGGATGGAAGGATGGATGAAGGGGGATGGAAGGATGGATGAAGGGAGATGATGGAAGGATGGATGAAAGGGATGGAAGGATGGATGAAGGGGGATGATGGAAGGATGGATGAAGGAGGACGGAAGGATGGATGAAGGGGGATGATGGAAGGATGGATGAAGGGGGACGGAAGGATGGATGAAGGGGGACGGAAGGATGGATGAAGGGGGATGGAAGGATGGATGAAAGGGGGATGGAGGGATGGATGAAGGGGGATGGAAGGCAGAAGACCCCACACTCATGTAAACTGGAGCTTGGGTTGTGTCACGATGATGCAGTGATGGTTTTAGGAGCACAGACTGAGGGTTTGCAGGATGGATTCCTATGTCCGTGGTTCTCACCCCTGTGGGTGGGAAGTGGTCTCCTGCTGTGACTTGTCTTACCTCTGAGAAGGCTCTGGGGAGGTGAGCAATGAGCGTGGCACAGTGCAGGGCCCCGGTTGGTCCCTCCTGCAGCAGTCCCTGCAAATGGACACAGACCTTGGGGGATTTATTCCCAGATCTGGATTTATCCCACCCAGCTCAGGGAGCCCGAGGACCATCAGTGCCCCATCCCTGTGTGGTGGCTCAGAGCAGAGCCACCTCAGGAGCCACCCACTGTTTGCAGAAGGCTCTCATGACTTTATTTATCAGAGGCCCTACCATAAATCCTTACGGGCAGGGAACATCAGGGCTGACATGCAAAGTCCTGCGGGTGCTGTGTGCCATTTGTGCTGGGGTGGCTGGGAGATGTGTCTTAAACCTGCCCACCTCTCCCCCTTGGGTTTGTCCTGGTCATGGCACACACGGCTGCTTGGCCTCTTCCCAGCCCTTGCAGAGCCCCACAGGATGCAGCGTTCATGGGAGCCCAGGGCCGGTGCCAAGTGCCTGGGCCTGGAGGCTGCTGATGCCCTGTGGCACGGATGCATCCCAGAGATGCTCAGGCCCAGCTCCTGCGCCCCTTTGAGGAGAGCAGTGGTGCTGGGAGCTCCCAACCATGGGACACATCTGTCACTGGTGTCCCAGCACGCTCAGGACAATGGGGATCCAAGGGGATGCAGGGAACCCTTGTGTGGAACATCCCATTTGTGGGGCAGCAGAGGCAGCACCACTGCCAAGCCCTGCCTCTGGAGCAGATGTTTAGAGTGGTGGTGGTTTCGGCTGAGTCAGCCCCAGCCATCTGCAAGGGCGCCTTTGAGCTTCAGAGCTATCAGCTCTGGCAAAACCAGCTATTTATGGCTTCTAACTGAGGTGTGGTCAGTGTCAGCTCAGGGCTCAGCACCACGCAGCCCTGCACAGACGGGGGTAGGACAGAGAGAGATGCTCTGAGCAGCGCAGTTCCCACTGCCCTCTCCATGGGCTGGTGCTCCACTGGCTGCTCAAGGCCCCATCCATCCGTCAGGCTCTTGTGGCAAATCCCATTGTTCAACATTTTCCAGTTCATCTGTAAAGCAAATGCAATTATCTCCTGTCGCAGTCAAGGTTGATTGCAGAGATTTATCCAAGGCTTTAAGCAGCAATGAGAGCAGCGGCTGCCGGGGCCGATGTGGCAAGGGGCTGGGGTGTAGCGAATGCCGGCACGGATCCAGCCACTGCTGTAATTGGCAGTGTGTGAGAGGCAGCCGGCGCATCGCCATGGGCACAGCGGGTTGTGCTGCGTCCGAGGAGCAGCCCCAGCGCTTCCTAAATGAGGAGCCGATGTCTTTGAAATGATCCTTTTGGCAGCAGGGATCAGGCTGCAAATTGTCTGTGCGGAAAAAGCCTTGTGGGAAGTTATAGGAGCCGGGTCTGGGCTGGGATTCAGCTGAGATGAGAGGGATGAGGAGTGTCGGCGGCTGCTGGGGTACCGCAAAGCCCTGGTGTGTTTGGAAACAGTGCCTGAAGAGCTGAGCCGCTACAGGAGAGCTCTGAGTGGCTCCTTCTCCCACTGGGAATGAGTTACTGCTGTGGGTGCTGCAGCAGCGATGCGATTTCGGGTTCAAATCGGAGGCTTCTCCTCACTTCCCTGAGCTGGAGAAGGCGGTGGCAGCCGCTCCTCCGCTTCCAAACCTGAGCGGTTTTGGTTCCAAATTGCTTTTGATTTGCAGAATCAGATTTCATAGAAAACATCGAGCAAAGGGAGGAAAAGGTTTTGGGAATGGCTCAGAAGCGCCGGGGTTTGTTCATCCCACAGCATCCCTGTGGTACCCGGTACCCAGCTCTGCCGTTGCCATGGGAACGCGATTCCCAAGTTCAGCCAGAGGAGTTGCAGAATCCGCTCTTGTTTCTAAAGCAAACCCCTCTGCCATGAGAGCACCTTGGGGACTGTGTTCAGCACATGGGGCTGCAGCAAATGGGTCACTTCCTGCCATGCTCTGGCTTGCTCTTGGTCTCACGGAAGGTCTTGGTGTGAAAGATGATGTCTGGCGTGCAGCTGCTTTTCAGTGCTGGCGCTTGGGGATGCCATGTACCTTAAGCAGAGCCTGAACTTGGGTCCCAGAAGGTGGTGAAGGCAAAGAGCAGTAAAATGTGGCCCATTTTTGGGGGTGGGAATTAATCTGTTCCAAGGAGCCAAGGTGAAATTGCAAATAAGCCCCGTAATGACCTGAGGTAATGGGTTGACTTCATTGTCCAGTGGCTAAGAACTTGCTATTCACTAGCTCTGAAGGTCACGGGCAGCTGGGGCAGTGCTGGGGTTCAACAGGAAGGATCCCTTTGGTCACCTGGAGTGGTTTAACCTGGAGGGAGGTTTTGCAGTGACCATGTCAGGGACCCTCACAGCATCCCCACAGTCCCCATGGCCATAGGTGGGAAGAGGGAGGCTGTGTCTGTCGTGAAAGCGGCTCAAGGATTTAAACCCCATCTAGGACTTGGTTCAATTAAAATGGCTTTACCCAGGCAAGCTGGAAACGATGCATGGAGAGGGATGCACAAGGAGGAGGATGTGCGCTGCACTCCCAGGGCGCTAGCAAAGGCCGCGGTGGTGTTGGGGGCTATGGGGTGAGCAGAACCCCCCCTCCATCCACACCACCTCATGCACCCCCAAACCTTTCACAGGGGAGCCACCTCGGTGGTCTACAGCTGCCAGGAGAAGGGCACGGGCACCCCATATGCTGCCAAGATACTGAAGAAGACGGTGAGTGTTGGCAGGGTGGGAGGTGACTGTGCTACCAAAGCACATTAGTACTGGGATAGGGCTGTCAGTGGGGCTAGGGGTGCAGAGGGGGGGTGTAAGGGGTGCATTCTGCTGCTGAAAACAGGCCCTGGGACAAACATGGGACCCTGCAGGGAGCAATGGGGAGGGTGTATCTGCATGGCAGGGGGTAATGCTGCTTCTGCGTGGGCTCTGTGTTCTAGATTGACAAGAAGATTGTGAGGACAGAGATCGGGGTCCTGCTGCGGCTCTCGCACCCCAATATTGTGAGTACGGCCCCCACAGCCCAGCTCGCAGATCCCTTTGGGTCGGGTCCCCTTAACGCTTCCCATGGGCAGCCCAGGAGCATAGCACAGGGAAGGGCTGGCATGTCCTCATCCTCATCCCATCCTGGTGCACACTGAACCCACCACCTCTGCCTGCACCCCATGTCCTCTCCCTGCCTTGCAGATGGGCTCCAGATGTCCCATCCTCACCATGCCATAAAAACCATGGTCCTTGCAGTGCCTTTGAGCTTCCCGGCTCTGACACCAAGGGCCAGGCTCCCTCCCCTGCATCCCCCCCACCCCTCCCCATCTCCTGGCCTGAGATTTCCATTTGGTAAGCAATTTTCACCCAGGAGATCAAATGAACACCACTGAAAATTGCCCATCTGTAATGAATCCTGCAAGGGGAGATAAAAGAGCCGTGGGCTCCATGTCCCGGCGCAGTCAGTGCCGTTTCTCTTGCTCAGCGCTCAGGGGATAACAGACTGGAATGATTTGCAACACCCAGAGCGGATCTAATCACTGTCGGTGTCAGCAGAGCCGGGGCCACCGTGTCGGCCCCTCTGCAATGGCAGAGACCTGGGGGCTCTGCTCCCTCCCCATCCCTCCACCGGCCAAAAGGGCTTATTCCCTGCTGCTTAGTTCCACTGGCAAATTGCAAAAGCACCTTGGAGGGAGGGAAATAACACAAACCCCACCTGGCAGCTGAGCGCCGGTGCTGCAGGGGTGCAGCAGAGCCCACTGTGACCGATTCTGTGGCCAGGACATCACTTTGGTGCTGGTGCTGCTGCCCAGGCTGCCATTTCTTTTGCAGTGTTGCTCACAACACCTTCCATGGCAGGGGATGGTACTGGATGATCTTCAGGTCCTTTCCAACCCAAACCACTGTGTGATTCTATCATTCTAAAACCCTAGGCATGGCTGTTTCCAGCCCATGTCACCCCTCTTTGGAGCAATGAGGCTTTGCCCCTATGGGGATGTTCTGACCACCAACAGTCCAAATTCTTGATGTAAAGAGGTGAGGCCAAGAGAAGTCCAAAGCATCCCCAAAACAGGGGCAGTGGAGGCAAACACGCTGACACCAGGGTGTCCCCGAGCACCTTGCCCAGCTCAGCACAGGCCTGCCCTAGGGTGCTTCAGGCTTTTGGAGCTATCAGGCACTTCATTCCTTCCCTTGGAGGCACTTTCCCACTCCCAGGCCATTGGAGCAGGCACAGGGATGGGGAGCACCACTCACACGGGATCAGCCATGGCTCCTCTGATGTGTTATCAGAAGCGCAACAGAAGGTTCCATTTCTGCCTCCCTTCCTCCTTTCCTCCCCAGGCAGCAGCTCCACAGAGACGTGAGGAGGAAGCACCCGGGCACTTTGAATATATAAATCCCTGTGTTTTCTGTCGGGCTCTGCTCCCTCCCAGGTTCAAGTGGGTTTCTGAAGCAGAGCCGCTCTGTTTCATTATTTACGCCGGTGCTGCCCGTGCGCTCGCTAGCGTTCAGCACCAACCTCAAGAGCAGATGATAATAGGATTGTAAACTTTTGAAGTTAATAGGAAAATTATAGTGCTTCCGTGTATTATTATAATGCAATAAGCTGCCACATAGTGTCTCTCAGCCTGCAGGGTATCGCGGCTTGTCACCCAGCCTATGAAGGTAATGATTAAAGCCCCATGAAATTCGCAGTGTCACAAAAGTCTTCAGAAGCGTGAAATTCGCGCTTTTCCATTAAAAAATAATAATAATAAAAAAAATATGGCATTTTGACATAGTTTTAAGAGAGACCTGGGAATTCCGGATTTGCTGCAGTGGTACAAAGGTCTCGTGCAGACAAGCTCACCCCATGCGGGAGCTCAAACCTCCCCAAATCATGAGGAAACCACTTCCTTTAGTGCCTCTCCTGCTGAAAAATGGTCCCAGGGACATTTCCAGAGGTGCCTTTGGGCTCTTGGGGCTCTGTGCATCAATCCCGCATCCTTGCAAGTACAGCTGTGCAGAATGGGTTCCAGGAGGGATGAGGACAGGGCTTTGCTGTGGGGCTGGACAAGGCGCCAGCATGGCCAAGGGAGCTGTGAAGTTAAAAAGGTTTTCGTGAGCTCCTCTTCTAGCTAATGAGCTTAGAGATGGGAGGAGGATAAAGGCGCCACATGCCTGTGTTCCCATTCCCAGCATCGCCTTTAAAGCATGATGAAGTGAGCAAGGCTGTTACAAGCATTAGAACAAATCACATTCAAACAAATACAAAGGCAAGGAGGGAAACGTGCCGGTTGTCCCAATAAACCCCTCATACCCCAGTGGTCGAATGCTCCTCCTGGCGCAGCCTCTGCATCCCACATCTGCTTCCTGCATCTGCATCATTCATCTGCATCCCGCATCTGCATCCCGCATCTGCATCCCACATCTGCATCCCGCATCTGCATCCCATGTTGACATCCCGCATTGCATCATACATCTGCATCCCGCATCTGCATCCCACATCTGCATCCTGCATCTGCATCCCGCATCTGCATCCCGCATTGCATCCCGCATTGCATCCCGCATCTGCATCCCGCATTGCATCCCGCATCTGCATCCCGCATCTGCATCCCGCATCTGCATCCCGCATCTGCATCCCACATCTACATCCCACATCCCTCCTCTTGTCCCTTTCAGATCAAGCTGAAGGAGATTTTTGAGACGCTGTCTGAGATCGCACTCATCCTGGAGCTGGTCACAGGAGGAGAGCTCTTTGACAGGTACACCCATGCTGGCTCCTAATGGGGGGGAATAATCCCACCCTGATGACAGGAGGAGGATGAGGATGGGGGGGGGCTGATGCACACCATGGTTGGGGGACAGAGGGTGAGGGGGCTCCATGTGGGTAGGGTGCTGCTGTGCTGACCCAATGTGCCTGCAGGATCGTGGAGAGGGGCTTCTACAGCGAGCGGGATGCAGCCCACGTGGTCAAACAGATCCTGGAAGCTGTTTCGGTGAGGTGACCCTCGGTGGGTCAGGGTTGTCCCTGTGGGGGCTGCACCCCCCCAAATACCCCCAGTGGGAGGCATTTTGCCCTCTCACCCTTGGTCCTCAGTGCTGGAGGGGCCTCTTCCAGTTCACATTTGGGGGGATGAAGGAGGAGGGAGGAAGGTCAGCGCTGCTCTACATCTCAGGGCTGCTGGAGATGGGGTTTCTATAGCAACAGGAGGGGTTTAGAGTGGAAACTCACAATGGGAAGTGGCCTTCCTGTGCCCAGCAGCAGCTCCGGCACCGCAGCCATTGCGTGTTTCCAAAGGACAAGTTGGGTGAGTCAGTGCCATGCTTGTGCTGGGTCCCCCACAGTCACTGTCTGAAGGAGATGCGGATTCCCTGCCCCTTCCCTGCCTCACCATGTCCCTGGTTTTCCTCTCTATAGTATTTGCATGAAAATGGGGTCGTCCACCGTGACCTGAAGCCAGAGAACCTTCTCTACGCTGACCTGTCCCCTGATGCTCCCCTTAAAATCGGTGGGTTTGCCGGGGGGGGTTGTGGCACAAAGAGGAGTTAACGGTGCCTCCCCTGACGGCAGCGCTGCACTCTCCATGTCCCTCAAGGTGACTTCGGGCTCTCCAAGATTGTGGATGAACAAGACACCATGAAAACCGTCTGCGGGACGCCAGGATACTGCGGTGAGCAGGAGGGAGATGCAGGGGTTGCTCCCTGCCTCCCAGTACAGGGCTGGCTGATGGCTGTGCCAGCATCAGGAGGTGCTGATGGTACCCAGGAGGTGTTTCCTTTGTGGGGAGCTCCTCACATTTGTGCATCTGAACCCCAAACTCTGCTTCCAGCTCCTGAAATCCTCCATGGGTGCCCATATGGCCCTGAAGTGGATATGTGGTCTGTGGGTGTCATCACCTACATCCTGTGAGTAACCCGAGGGGGGTGAAACCGTGGCAGTGGAACCACCGGTTGCTCCACCTCAGCCCACCATGAGCAGCTGGCAAACGCTGGCCTGGCTGTGCCATGGGGCCCGGGCACAGTGTGGAGCTCCTCTCTCACGTGCTCACAGGCTTTGTGGCTTTGAGCCCTTCTTTGACCCGCGAGGGGATCAGTACATGTACAGCCGCATCCTCACCTGTGACTACGAGTTCGTGTCCCCATGGTGGGATGAGGTATCTCTCAACGCCAAGGATTTGGTGAGTGAGGCAGTGCCGAGGCTCAGGGCTGCTGAGTGTGAAGGTTTCAGGTCAATGCTTGTGGGATGACAAAACCAGGGGCTTTTGAGGCAAATGAGGCCTTTCCATTGCTCACAGGTCAGAAAGTTGATTGTCTTGGACCCCCGGAAGAGACTGACTGTCCACCAGGCTCTGGAGCATCCCTGGGTCACAGGGAAAGCAGCTAAATTCGCTCACATGGACAGCACGCAGAAGAAACTGCAGGAATTTAATGCCAGGAGAAAACTGAAGGTAAAGGTGAAAGCCCCATTAAAGCCCTGGGGGTGGCTCGTGCTCACATTTCCCTTGTGCAAACAACTGGGGCTATCAGAGCTGCTGCCTCGGGTTTTAAGGGTCCCCTTCCTGGGGGAAACGAATGCTCAGTGACACGTGGCAGCTCAGGGGATGAAGGATGATAGAGCAAAAAGGCAAAGCCGTACCTGAAGCGTGGGGCAGGGCTGGAGGAGCGGACACCATTGCTCTCTCTGCATGCTCCTGCGGGGCTCGAGCATCTCAGGAAAGGCATGGAAGGGGAAAAGTGTACCTAAGACATGCTACTGACTGCTCACACCACTGTGCCTTTGCAACAGGCTGCAATGAAAGCTGTGGTGGCTTCCAGCCGCTTGGGCAACCACGGTCACCACGACTGCTCTCGCAGCGGGCGCAGCCAGAAGGGTCCCGGGGGTACCCCCCTGCCCCAGGGCACAGGGACCGCTGCCCACGAAGCCACCGCCACCACTGAGGACCTCGATGCTTTCCAGAGCGACTGCTCCACCGTGCCCAAGGCTCCTGTGAGCTAATGTGCTTGGTGCTGGTGGCGGCTCTCCATGGCCTCCACAAGCAGCAGCCCACTGACCCTTGGAAGCTGGCACAGGGAAAGGTGGGGATGCATGGGGACAGGAGCACCCCGAGTGTCAATGTGTGTCGGGAGCCCACGGTCTGTGGTGTGGAGCATCCTTATTTAGTGTCCTGTTGCCAGTGCAGTTGTAGCTGGTCGCTGTGAATGTGTGTGTGTATGGACCCGACAGGAAAACAAGGCTGGGGACTCCATCTTCCAACAGATTAACAGTTTTGGCCACTGTGGCTTGAAAAGATCCCAAGTGGCTTAAAAACCAAGGAGCAAAACGGCAGGAAAAGGATTTCTTTCACCTTCCCTCCAAAGGCAGGAAGTTGTCTTTACAACAGTTTTGTAAGCTCCTGTAAATAGTCCTTAAGGGTTTCTTTAGGGAGTGGGTGCATCTGGGTTATCACTGACCATCCACGTTCCATCTACAACCGCCGTTACCAGCCGCAGCTGTAGGTTACTGTTGTTATTAGACCTGGTTTGTAGGAGCCTTTGGAGCCAGCTGTTTGATCCTACCTGAAGGAAAAGTGTTTGTGAGTGGTTCTTTTATTATCTCTAGGTGGTAGACAGACGGACTTGTGCTTTTGTTCCACTCCAGCTTCCTTTGCTCCCACGTTCAGCCTTGCTGTGGGTACATGATGGTGGTAGGATTGTCCCAAACTGGGAATGCGGCTTGTTTGGCCTCTTCCTTGGTGTTCCAGGTTACCATCCACATGAGTTTTAACAAAGAATAATGCAGCTCTTTCTACAGCACATTAGGAGACTTTGTGACCTGTAAAGGTGCTGTTGTTTCCTGAGGGAGGACACTGAGTTTATACGTATTGGGGTTTGTTGTCTAACGAAATCAGTTGACAAACTTATCAAAAAGACTTTTTCCAGGCCCTTATTGGCCAAGCCACAGGATGAGCATTTGCAGATTTTGATACAGAACATGTAATCAGACAGGAGAAGCCATACTGCACGTGGAAGAAGCCAAAAGCCAGCACGGGGTTTGCTGACCTGAGGTGCTGCCTCAACCCGCACCCTTGGCCCTTTGGGCCATACACTTAGAGCACATTCAAGCAAAAACATCTCAGAGAACAAAACCCCTGCACAAAGCTCGTTTTTGCAGCATGGGGACACAGGAACTGCTGAAGGAGAGGCGGCAAACACAACCTAAGGCTTTGGTGATGCAGAACCCGGGCATCAGGGCAGAGCTGCAATGGCAGTGAAGGCAAATGTAACACAAAGACCTTCATGTTGATGCAGAGCACAAGCAGAAACCATAAAGATTAACTGTAAGGGCTGACCCATACCACATGACATTTATGTTTAGGATGCTTGTGTCGGATGTTCAAATGGTTTTTAACTGGAGGAGGTCTTGGCCAGAAATGTGCTTTTATTTGTATGAACTCCCAGTCACACCTTCAGTGGGAAGGAGATGAACAGCAAGACAGAAAGCGATCGCTGACAACACGGCGGAGAGCTTTGGCAGGGGAAAAATCACTTCTTTTTCTCTGTGTTTGGGGGGAGCAGTTTGTTTTCTCCCTTTTGTTCAATATGGAGGGCTGAACCTTGTGGTGCACTCAGCTCTGCTCTTTATCCCATCCTTTTGGTGACTCTGCCCCCCAAACTCCATCACATGTCCCCATTTACCCTAGTGGGGCCAGAACTCCACTTACACTGTTTTGTTCACTAACGTGGGTCTTCCAATTTAACTATTTGCCATTGTCTGACATGAAATACGCACTTAAACACCTTGCAGGACCAGGCCAGAGTGCTCAGCGTGCCCACAGGGAGCAACGATGGGAAACAAAGCAGTGCTGGCCACAGAGCACTCCTGATCCTGCAAAACAATGGGAAATAAGGTATCAATTAGGTAACAGCAAGTAACAAGTGATGGAAGCCATGGGAGGGAAAACTGTAAGCAAAGGAGTTTGCCTCTTCTGTTACAGTGTTATTCTGCATGTACCGGTACTTAAAGGTAGTAATAAGGGAATAAATAAGGGACTCAATAAGGAATAAATAAGGGAAACTCAGTAAGGGAATACTCAAGGGAATACATAAAGGACTCAATAAGGGAATAAAGCCACTTTTGGTCTGTAGCTGTTTTCAGGATGTGCTTTACCGACTGCTTTGCTGTAGCGGTGACATTGCCGGTTCTGCAGGCACTCATAAAGAAGCCAATAAAGCATCCAACATCATCACCGGGCTCTGTGGTCACTGCTGCTCTCAGGAGGGCCCAGCGCCGACGGGGCCAAGCACCAACCCCCTCAAGGCCGGTTGGGGTTTACTTTTTCCTGCCTTTTTCAACCCATTTTCATGTATCGATTAATCCTCCTCCTCCGGACAACCGAACACCGCCTCCCGCAGCGGCTCTCGGAGGAACGCCGGTTACCCGCACCACGACGGGGCTGACACGCACCAGCCGCTGGGGCAGGGCCTGCAAACTAACCGAAACCCACCCAAAATAAGGCAAATCCTGGTCGTGTTCCGTTAGAACAGGCGGAGCCCCGGGGCAGGGTCCGGGCTCGGGGCCGCGCTCCCGGTGACAACCGGTCCGGACCCCGTAGGCCGCGGACGCGCGGGTAGGCCGCGGAGCGCTCACAAGCCACACCCGGACGTCGTTGCGTCACCAGCACGTCCACAGAGGCCCCGCCC
Organism: Forpus xanthops; assembly: GCA_032466535.1. NCBI lineage: Eukaryota > Metazoa > Chordata > Aves > Psittaciformes > Psittacidae > Forpus > Forpus xanthops. The sequence goes on from JASSUY010034462.1 coordinate 12,171, forward strand.
CATAGCATGACGTCACTACGCCGAAGGGGAGGGGGAGTAACGTCAGTACAAAGCTCCGCAGAGGGGCGGGGAGTGCCTCGAACTGGCCAATAGAAGGAGAGGTAATGGGCGGAGCTCGGGGAGGAATGGAAGCTCTGATTGGCTGAAGGCCGTGTGTTTTGGCGGTGGGAAGGCGGTGACCCGCTCGCGAAAGAGGTTCTCTGATTGGCTGCCGCGTTTCCGGTGTGGGGCGGCGCATGCGTAGGGCCGGGCTGTCGAGGCCTGATATGGACGGAGGTAGCGCGGAGCTGACGGCTGCGTCCCGACCGAGCCCGGTAACGGCGGCCGCGCACCGCTCCCCGCTCAGGGGCCCCCGTCCGCTTACGGAGGGGTGAGGAGCGGTGGGAGGCCCCCCCATCCCCGGGCGCACCGGGGGCCCCCCCATCCCCGGGCGCACCGGGGGCCCCCCCATCCCCGGGCGCACCGGGCCCTTGTCCCCTCCCCTCACGGCGGGTGCCGGTGGGGCTTCGGGAAGCGGCGCTGATGAAACCGGGGGAGGTTGGGCAGGAGGCGGCGGCCGAGGTGGGGCCGTTGGAGCCTCGCGTTGTGCCCGTGGCGTTCGGTGCTGTGGTAGCGGCTCCTTCCCGTTACAGAGCCCGGGTCTCGGCTTTGCATGCGCAGAACGCGGTCTCCCGTTTATAACGGGAATTTCTTGAAGCTTTTCAAGCCGGAGAATGCCGCAAGGGCTCCATAGTGTTTCACTGAGGTTGTAGTTAACTGCATGAGAACCGGCACCGTGCGGTGTAACGTGGGGCATGCCAGAAGCGGCCGATCTTTGCCCCCAGAGAGCTGTGGAATGTGCAGGCCCGCAGCAGTGTTTGCGGCTCGATTTGAGGCACTGTGTGTTTTCACAGTAATGCTATCTTATGTTGCACAGCTGCAGATAGATACAGTGTTAGACTCTAACCTTGGAGGATGCATAATGTAATGATAATCTCAGTAGGAAAGCACACGTAACTAACAATGTGTTCTATGTAGGTCTTGCTTTTCTTAAACCAAAGGAAGACAAAACCGGACCAAGTGGTGGATAACTCTTTTATTCACTTTGCCTTCAGAGCACACTGGAATTTTCCTTCACTATATGAAGCACAGTCATGACAGACCAAGAGTACATTCTTTGCACTTGGAAGAAGCGTTTATGGCCAGCAAAGGTAAAGCAGATGCTTAATGAGGAAAGGTTGGTGAATATAACTTAGAAATGGTTGAAACAGTGTAGGTAGTGATTGCTCCAAGTAAATGTAGAATCACAAAATGGTTTGGGTTGGAAAGGACATTAAGATCATATAGTTCCAACCCCCTGCACTGCACTTCTTACTAAGAAGGAGAAAAATGACTCCTATAGCTGAAGCCAGGACACTTGGTGAAGGACTTTTTAAATCGAGTTTTTCTCTTCAATGTAGGTTTTGCGCAAAACTGGAGTTGGGAAGGAGATTTCTTTGGAGGTTGAGATACTTGGTTTGAAAGAACAGTTAAGTGTCGTTTTAACTGTTATATGTTTGTGTGCTAACATTAAAAGAAAGTAATTCCTTTATCTAAAGATACTGTGAACAGAGACTGTAGATGTACAGAGGCTAACCCCAAGCCCTATATCTTTGTAGAGCTGTCCGTAGTGTCGCGTGGAACATCAGTGAGCAACATACTGACTGTTAGCTCAGACATGCTTCCCATATCTGTCTGGTTTGCTTTACTTTCCACTAACAAGTGGTTTTTTTTTTTGCTGGGGGAAGATATTGCAGGTTTATTGCCAGGTGAAAGTAGCGTTGTACTTTTAGTGGTGCTTAGTGTTGTGATGGTTTTGGTGAGCTTTGTTGTGTTTTCAGGATCAGTGTGAGCTGCACAGATGCTGAACCACTGAAGGAAGAACGTATAGTGAACATTGCCTCTAGCTTAGGTGAGGAAATACCACAATATTTGCTGCCTTGTATATACACTCAATGTGAACAAACACAATAGGTCTATCTCACACTTATATATTTATTGAGTGAGTTTGGGTTTTTTTTGCATTTGCTTTTTCTCCCTTCCATTCCATCTGTAAAGTCTGAAAAGAGGCAAAACAGAATCACAGCTGCTTTCACTCTTCCCTTGGGTGGCATGTTGGGAGGAACATTGAAGATACTTGTGTGTACTTCCCCTAAAGTAAGGCACTGGAGGCTTGCCTCTTGTGTGTCTCTACATACTTTGCCTTAAGAGTCACAGGTGATTTGAGTGTTAAGTTGCATCTTAAAGAAGAGATAGACTATAAATGAGACTCCTTGGTGCTTAGATTTGAATGAAGGTTATTGCATGTTGTTCTTCATCAGATCAGAGGAATAATTTGAGTGAGGCTGTGGAAGAACTGCTGTATCGCCGCTCTCTTAAAATTGCCCTGGTTATTTTGAATCCAAATGGCTCATCCGAAGAAGTACCACCTTCAGAAAATGGGCCAAATACTCACTTCTCGCAGGAGAACCATTCAGGAGCTCTCTCGCTGACCCATTTATGCAGTTTCTTTAAAGAGAAGTTGGAGCCTCAGGCTTCCGAGAGGAAAGGAGAAGAGGAAAAGAACCCCAGCCTGAAGGCGGATTTGGAGAAAACAAACTGGGAAGGTGCTTGTGTTTTAGAGGAGAGTGCTGAAGCACGTGAAAGTGGAATGAACCCTTCCAGATATGACACTGAGGATTTGTCTGATACACTGAACTTGGAGAGTCAGAACTGCAAAGGACCAGAATCGGAATCACTACCAGGGCAGAAAACCATTGAGCCCAGATTGTTGACAAGATCCAAAGCAGGAAATAAAGTCTCCCCTAAACCAAAGGAGGACAAAAGGAAGCAAGGAATAAAACAACCAAGCAGTGCAGAATCTCCTGTGTTGTGCAGGAATGGTTTCCCCAAGGATCAAGTACAGCCCTTTGCTGAGGAGGGGTTTGTCCAATCCATCCCCTGCACATCTGGCGCAGTGATACCTGTCAGGAGCGCAAAGACCAGAAGTCAGCTTAGAAGGACATTAGTGGATTCCTCTTGTGAAAGTGCCTCCTGTGACTTGGCACAAAGTATCAGCAGTGAAAGTGAAACTCTGGCAAAGCCATTAGATGGAAGGAAGAAGCCAGCTAGTTTGAAACGGGTTAACGGAGACCAAAATATTGGTACAACTGCGTCCTCCTACAGGAAAAGGAAATGCAGGAATTGCCCTGAATCTTTATCTGGGCCTTCTAATCAAGGGATGCTTTCTGATAGCATCCCCTCGCAGTGTGAAGTAGAGGAAAGTAAGGATTCTACACATGTGGTTGTGAATACAGTAAAGCCGTTTCAGCTGCCTGACTTTGAAGAAGATGAGGGTGAGTAGGTCCCTTGTGGAAGGGAATACTTCATCCTGCTTGGTTGTTTGATCACTATAACTCATCTCGGAGTGTTGCATTGCTTTTTTGAATGCAGTTCTTGAATTGCTGGTTTTGGTTCCTTTTGGTGTAAGTCTTGGAGAAGCAGAGAAAACGCAATCACTTTATCACCAGCTAAATGCTGGTGTGGCATTGAGGCTGTGTGGAGCTGTTTAGGTTTTGGCATTGGACACCCATATTTAGCAGTAGTTCTCACCCTTCACTAGAGGACTCGCTGATTTCATGCTTAGTTTTTCCTTTTCTGCTGCCCACTTAAGGATAAAATACTGCTACATAAAGGAACAGGCTGATGTAAAGTCCCAAAACCAGCGTCTTGTTCCTTCCCCTTTTTCATTCAGATTATTAGGCCTTTACCAAGGCAGTGGATTGAGAATGGGGGGGTGGGACAGGCCCTGGTGGGACAGTGACTCTCATGGCTGCAGGGGCACTTTCAGGGTTGTGTTCCACTTGGGCTGAGGCTTATACTTCTTAATGGCTGTTCCTTGTTTCTGAACATTGGTGCTTGCTGCTCTTGGCAGGACTGGAATCGTCTGACCTGTCTTCAAAGATACTTTCCTCAGAGAGTCTCTCTCACCTCTCACCTCTGGTAGATGAAGAGGAGGAGGATGAAGAACTTCCTAGTGTTTTATCACATCAAGGTGCGATGTCAGAGTAGCTCTGTGAGGCTTTTTCACCTGAGATTGGTGTGCTCTTCTTAGGGTACATGTGCTTGTAGTTTGCTGATGGGTTGTGGTGATGAAACCTAACCTTCCCAGAAATTCACTCCAGCTTTGTTCAAGCTTATATGGAATAAAATGCATTTATTTGATGGCTCAGGGAGGCTTTTTCAGGCAGAATGTATGCAAATTGTTGTGCAGACTGGGTCGGGGCCTAGTAGTGAAGCCTCCTGCTCGCTGTATTCGGGACTATTTGGGCTCTGTTTTCGGGGGTGGTGGGGTTGAAACTTATAAAAGCACTGCAGCCAAACTCCTTGAAGGAGGCTGATGAAAGAGCTCTCAAGCTAACTGCCTCCTCTCATGTTTTGAAGAACACTTCCTCTACTTTTCATTATAGAACCACAATCAATTGAAGAAGGGATTTTGGTCTGGTGCAGATTGCGAAGGTACCCATATTGGCCAGCAGTGGTAAGGACAGCTCGCTGCCTTCTTGGAGGGATATTGCAGAGGGGATGATACGGAGCTCCTTGGCAGGTTCTTTAGTGTCTTTTGCCATTCTTGACTTGTGTAGAGCTGGAAATGTTAAAGATCTTCCTGTAGAAGTGTTCTGAAGAGAATAGAAGTAAAGCTATGACAAAAAGCATGTAGAAATAAATGTGGTTGGTTCCCATCTGGGTGTGTTAGAGCAGAGCAGTACTACTGAGCCTTTATATCGTGTGTCATGAGATAGTGTGGTTGTACCCAGCTAAGGAAAGAAAGAAGATGGGTCCTTGTCTTTCCCCGGGGTAACTCGCTATTCTTGACAGTTCAGAACTTCTTTTTACAAGTTTGTGTCACTTCCTTTAAGTATGGGGGTGTAGTGCAGAATATCCATGGGGGATGTTCCTGCTTCAGAAGGGGTTTAGGGTTTTAGGATGCTAATGAGACTTCATCCTTCAACAGGTAAAAACTGTGAAGCGGAAACACAAAAAGGCCTGTGTGCTGTTTATAGAAGGGAATACAAATGACAAGAAAAAAGGGTAAATATTGTGGATTCTGAGCATATTCCAAACTTCCTGTTTCTTTTTGTGCCTTGTACTCTTTTCTTGGCACAGGGCGATTGCACTGTGAGTTAAAACAAAGGTTGATCTTGGAGCGAGGGACCAAGTAAGGCGAGGATTTGCAGGTGTGGACTATGTCCTTTGCAGGCTGCTGGTTGAAATAAGCATGTGAGCAGCTGATGCTCATGTGAGGGATAAAAGAAGGGCTGGGGACCCTGACAGTGGTTTTTACTTGTGGTTCCCAAGCTTTCTGGAGACATCAGCCTGCCTTTAGTTTTGTCTTAAAACCAGGTACTTCTCAGTTGTCAAAGACTCCATGGTTGTAGCTTATTATGAAAACCCAAACTAATAAAACCTGCATTGAAGCTCCTCATGAGAGCTGATTTTCAGGGGGGTATGGAATTGCAGTAAACACAGTGGTACAACTCAATTGCCTCTTCTCCCTGACTGTGTTTCTTTGTTTCATGCAGTTTCTCCGTACCTCTTAGGAGTCTGAAGCACTTTGATTGTGAAGAAAAGCAGGACCTCATAGTAAGTACTACCAGTAACATGGAAGTGCAAGTCTGTGCAGGCTTTGGAAAATGCCAAGTGGTATCACAGTGTGTAACTGACCCTGTGAGAGGAGTTTTGTGCAGCTGTGCCTGTTCATCCTTCTGTCTTCTCTGCCACTGTATTCCGCGATGTAATTAAATGTAATGAATGCTCCACAAGATAACACAGGAAGGGGATCCCCTGGGACCCTTTTCCATCTCCGTGCTGTGCAGAGTACCTGTGGAAGGCAGGCAGTTGCTTGGGACTCTTTTCACTTGGGGGGTTTTCCGCGTACCACAAAGCACAGGCAGAAGTTGAATTTCAAGAGAATGCAGAAACTGCAAGTAAACTTCAGTTCATTCTCATTAGCCATTTCTGTTACCTGGTTAGTGTCTTCGCCTAAAAGCTTCAGTAAGCTACTCCTTTTAGGGCTGTAAATGGCTCTTGTTTTACAGGAACGAGCCAAAGAAGATTACCGCCAGGAAATTGAGTGGTGTATTAGACTGATTTCTGACTATCGAATTAGAGTAGGTAAGGAGCTGGCCTTCATTGCAATGTACATCAGAAAGAAGATCACAACTGTCAGCTTTGTTTCACAGGCTTACCTGAACTGATAAATAACTTTGGTTTGGGCTTTTTAGGTTGTCATTCTTTTACGGGATCCTTCTTGGAATATTTTGCTGATGATATCAGTAAGTGAACCCTTTATCTTTTGTAATATTCTCTTGGGAGGCAAGTTTAGCTCTAGTGTCTACACGTGTTGAGTGAGGCTTCAGACCCAGTGAGGGAGTGCAAGTGAAATTCTCACGCCATTATTGCACTGTAAGGGTTATCAGAGACCCAACAGAACTATGAAGGCAATTGGAGAAACCACTTAATTTCATCTTGTTGAGAGTTAATTTTAGAGCTTCTGTCAGAGCTTCAATTCCCTCATTTTTCTTAAGGCAAAATCTTGATTTTCTTTTTTTTTTTGTGGTGTTTTTTTTCCATCTTTGGTAAGGGAGGAAAAAGCAATTCTATCAGGCAAGTCCCTTATCTTAAATTTGTGCCTGTGAGCATGTATGCATACAGAAATGCTTTGTGTATTTGGGTATGAGTGATTGTGGCTTTCCTTTCAGGCTACCCAGTTAGAAAGGAAAGTTACCAAGGTTTAATGCAGATTACCTTTCCAAACGTGGCAGAGGAAGAGGCTGAAGAGTCTTTATCAGAAACATCGCTTCAGAAGCCCTCCAGGAAACTTCTTCCTGACAGGACAAGAGCTGCTAGAGATAAAGCAAATAAGAAGATAGTGGAGTTCATAGTGAAGACAAAGGGGGCTGAAGAGCATCTTTTGGCTATTTTGAAAAGCAGAAAACAGTCCCGGTGGCTGAAGGGATTCCTGAATTCAAGACAGTATGTGACCTGCGTTGAAACCTATTTGGAGGATGAAGAGCAGCTGGACCTTGTAGTGAACTACTTGAAGGAAGTATATCATGAAATAGAGGCTAAACATCTGCATCACATAAACGGCGATAGAATAAAGTTTATTTCAGATGTCCTTTTGCCTGAAGTAAGTAAACAGGAAACACTGAGAAACTGCCATTGGAGTAAGGAAGTGACATTAGTGTTCTGTGATTTGAGTTCAGTGGCTTGCAGAGTGTTCCCTTTGAGCTGAGCGGTGGTTGAGCTGAGCAGGGATGCTCACACCTTCATGGTCCCTGCAGCTCGAGGGGCATGAAACTGCTTAGCTTCTGTATTTTGGGCAGAGACTGTTCACCTCCACACAATCCTGTTGTGGGCTGTTCAGCTTGTCAGCACGCAATGGGGAAGCTTTAGGTAGTACAGTGTTTGAAAGGCAGAATTATTGCTTTCAAATCTGTTTCTTTCTGAAGCTCCAAACTTTTGGGTTTGAGGTGGGTTTTATTCATTTGGCAAGTCATGGCTGGGGACCTGGGGCCCTTTGTGCTGTGGGAGGTGGTGGGTTGGGTGTTACAGTTGCACTCTTAGATACTTAGTGTCCTTTGTAGGCATTTTTGCAGGCAACATTAGTAACCTCTGTAGAAACAAAATTACCATGAAGAGTTCCATAATCCAGTTTTAAAATGCTCACCTGGGAATGATGAAGGATGAGTTTGTATTTATGAGTTTCAGGTTTTATCCAACTCTCCTAAGTTGACTGATTTTAGAATAAGGCTCCTCATTGACTGAGGCAGTGCGTTTATGCTCGTGAAATAAAAGCTAAGTTACAAACAGTGATTTGGACCCAATTGCTTTTCTAGGCCATAATTTATGCCATTTCTGCTGTGGATGATATAGATTACAAGAAGGCAGAAGAGAAGTACATCAAAGGGCCATCTGTGAGCAAGAGGTATCTTTTAGCATGCTCTGAAGTTTTCTTACTACTTTCCTGTTTATATAGAAGACAATATAAGGGCAGGAGAGTGCAGGATGCTCCCTCCTGTATGGCACTTGTCTCATTGTCTGAAGTAACTAAATGGTTTTACATGGGAAAGGTTCTTGCTGTATTACAGCAACACACTGCAATCAGTTTCATATGGTGAGGTTATGTGTACTACAGAATGTTGTATTTCTTTTCAGGGAGAGAGAAATATTTGATGAAGAAATCTTGGAACGAAAGAAGGGGAAGACCAAACCAGCACTTGCAGATGGTGTCTGAACAGCAGCACCACCTTTCCCCAGCTCCCCTGGCTCAGAGTGTACATCATGAAGTGCTTATTTGTATAAAATGTGTAATTCTTACTTCTCACAATCTGTTTGTGTATCTCTGAAAGAGCTAGCCATTGCACTGCGCTCAGATGCAGTCCTGTCTTCAGTCCGTGCTCCCCATTCTGTGCCCTGGAGCTGGTCTTGCCGTGTTGAACTGCCTCTGAAAGATGATGCAGTGGGCATCGGGAGCGCTGCAGGTGTGTGGCTGCCTCACTCCTCGTCCATTCAGCATCCTTAACACGGAACTGCAGGTGCTTTGCAGAGCTTCTTGATAGAAGGCTGAGTCCTGTAGGGGTTATTTTGGCCAAATAGCTGACAACGGGAGGGTTGTTGTCTTTGAACACAGACTGGTGGAGGATATAGCCATGGGTGACTCTGCCACTACTGAATGTCTGCGGGTTTCCTGTATGAACCATTCCCACCGGAATGGCTGTTCCTGCTTTACATGTCTCAAAGTGTGGGGAAATAAAATTGGTGGCTAGTGATGCAAGCAGAATAACAAAGGCTTTGTTTTTATTGATGGGATAGCTGTAAAATCCAGTGGGAAAGGAATCCAGTGTTTGCTTAAAAGAACAAACCCCATTCCCTTTTCCATGTGAAAGGGAAACTCTTTTGAATGCTGGTTTATTGCTTTTTGAGGCCATCATTTTAGGAGCAGTTATCTGTCTTTCTGTGATTTAAATACCAAATTCCATCGTGTAGTTCCAGCTTTCTGCAGGCGGTCTGGCATATTGCAAATTGCCTTTGACAGGCTTGCAGTGTTATTGACAACTACTTAATGATAAAGCTCCAGTGACTTGGTTTTATCTTAGGATGAAAATATGATCTGTTTCTTCAAGGAAACCAAGGCAATTTGAAATTCAGAAGTTTAAATGTAAATTGAGATCTAGATGTGTGTTCTAGCTATAGTTACTATCTTTGACATATATTTTAGTTATACTTTTAATTACTTTATAATGAGTTTTAATATGCATTTGTGCCGTTAATGAGTACCTAAATTACAGGGGACTTGGCTCTCAGTGTATCCTGTGTTCCCTCTCCTTCCAAACATGGTCCAGTGTGCACTTTCCAATTGGAATGCTTCAAGTACTGCTGAGGTCTTTCTCCAGCCCCCCAACATGGCAGCAGAGCTCCCCATCCACTGCACCTTCATCTCAACCCTTTCCACACCTTTTGCTATCCCAATTTGATTCCATGGGACCAAGTTCTCCTTTCAGAAATCCACCTGTGCTGTGCCAAAGCCTGATGAAGCATGGAAATGTGAGTTGGAGCACTCTCAGCTGTTTCTGCCTTTAAAAACCACCTTCAAACCAGGGGTTCCAGGTTCCTTACAGGGCTTTTTGCGCCTCAGGATCAAACTCTGGCTTGAGAGGTACAGGATTGCATTGTCGATGAAGTGAATGGTTAAAGGCTTGTTACTCTTGTGTGCTTCACTTCTGCCAAGCAGCATGTTGCTGCTGAGCTTGCCTGGACACATGTTTCCACCTCTTATTTCACACTGCGTGTGACATCATTTCTGTACAGGGTAAAGCTGCACTATTGCACTGCGAGTGCCAGTTTCATCTTGTTCAATGCGTGGTGAGTACAAGAAAGCAAATGTGCTTTTTGTTCTGTGCTTTACCTGAAGCTCTGCCAAGCTGCTGGTTGAACTTGTCCTGTTTAACTGAAGCAGCTTCCTTCTTTCCGTACCGAGATGAAAATGACTCGGAGGAGGGTTTTGATGCGTTTATGCAACCCGAGGCCCGGCAGAAAAAGGAAACTGCCGAAACCCGGGATCGAACCAGGGACCTTTAGATCTTCAGTCTAACGCTCTCCCAACTGAGCTATTTCGGCTGCGCGGGAGCGCTCCCGCGGCCCTCCCGTCACCGCCGGGGGGTCCCGCGGCCATAGCGGCCCCGCGGTCTCTGTGGCGCAATCGGTGAGCGCGCTCGGCCGTTAACCGGAAGGTCGCTGGTTCGAGCCCCCCCGGGGACCCCCGCTCCTCCATTTTCGTCGCTCCCGGCTCCTCCCGCTCCGTTTTACCTGCGGAACTCTCCGCTCAGCCCCGCGTTCCCCGCCGGAGCACTGAGGCAGCTGCACCGGGGCCGCTTAGCGGGTGCACCGCGCCCAGAGGTTGCCTGAAGGGCTGCGGGCAAGATGGCGGCGCGGGGCTGTAAGCGGGGCCTCTGCGGACGGATGGGGCCGGGAGGGTTTGAGGGGGTCCGCGGAGCGGGCGGGGGCCGTGGGGCCGCCGGGTTCGGGCCGTTCCCTCCGCGGTGGTGGTGTCCACCGGAGCTGAGCTCTCCCGTCCTCTCGTTGCAGGTCTTCGCCTCCCTCGGTGCGGCGCCCTGGCCTGGCGGTGAGTGCCGGGGCCGCGTTGGGTGCTCGGTTCATCCCTGCCCGGGGCCGTGGTGCTCCCCGCAGGGGACAGCTCCGGTGCCGCTCATCGCGGTCACACAGTGACCGTTGTTCTCCTTTCCAGGCCCGGTGCCGTGGCGCCCGTTCACGCTCGGTTGCTCCATGAGGCGCCGGTGGCTGCCCAGGCTGACAGGTACCGCTGGGCCCTGCCGCGGGTGAGGGACCGATGGGACAGGGCAGGAAGCCTCCTGCAAGCAGCAGCTCTGTGTGTGCCAATCCCCTCCTCGCTTCACGTCTTAAGAGGCCGATTAACAGGCAGGCTGCTGTCAGCGTGCAGACGAGCCCACCAGGCCCCTGCTGTAATGCGGGTACATAGGGGCCCTGAGCAATAACCACAGCGTTCCCCCTGCTCTAAACACAGTCTGCAGTGGGTGTTGTCCGTAAGCAGTGTGCCATGGGTTGTTCATGGGATCACAGCCCCTTGAGGCTGCAGTTACACCAAATAACTGGAGCCTGACGCTCCTGTGCCCTTTGCCTTCAGCTCTGTCCAAGTCCAGCAAAAGAGCTCAGCCGTCGTGCAGAAGAAGTCCTATGTCCCCAGCAGCAGAGGTGAATACATTGTCACCAAACTCGATGACCTGGTCAACTGGGCAAGAAGGGTGAGTACCTGAAACTGTCACTAGGGAGCAATGGTATCGAATGCTTGAGGTGCTAAATGAGGTTGAGCCATCTCTTCCTCAGGGTAAAAATAGGCTCAGAATTCTCCAGTTTCTTGGCCAGAGGTTGGTGTTTGGGTCCTGTGGCAGAGCAGGAGGGTGGTGCAGAGCAGAGCTGACCTTCAGACATGAGCAGAAGGTGCTGCTGGTTTCCCGTGGTCCTTGTAACGAGTGGCTACTCTGTGCCATGGAGAGGGCTGAATCCAGGCTGCTCTGGCTTAGCTGAATTCTGCCTTCTTCAGTCACCGCTGCCCTTGTGCAGGGCTCCTGAGGTGGCTGCTTTAGCAGTGTGACACGTTCAGGGGAGCGTCTTCACCTCGGAGTTCAGCATCTCTGAGGCTCCAAACACTCACATCCCTGCTTGTGTGTTCCCCTGGAGTGGTGGGGTTTGCTCTCTGACATAATGGTGAACACCGTTTTCACTCGCAATGCCCTGAACAGACCGTGAGCCTTCTCTGATCACCTCTTGCTGTTTGAGTCACCCCTTGCAGGGGCTCAGCTCTCTCCACAACTTACCTCTTGTACTGCAGAGCTCCCTGTGGCCGATGACGTTTGGCCTGGCATGTTGCGCCGTGGAGATGATGCACATGGCAGCTCCTCGCTATGACATGGACCGCTTCGGGGTGGTGTTCCGAGCCAGCCCCCGGCAAGCTGATGTCATGATCGTGGCTGGCACCCTCACCAACAAGATGGCCCCGGCTCTCCGGAAGGTACTGGGAATGTGGCGGGCACCTCGTGTGCTGGGGGCAATGGGGATTGAGCGGAGCTGTCTCTGTCCTGCAGGTCTATGACCAGATGCCAGAGCCTCGCTACGTGGTCTCCATGGGGAGGTGAGTGCCAGGACATGCTTGATGCCTCCTATTTGGTGGGAGAGATCTGCTGTTGCCTGCTTGAGCCAGGGAGATGAAGGGAGAGGAACCCAGTTCTCATTTTGTTTCCAAACCCTGAAATTACATAAGGAGGCCGTGTTACAAAGGAAGCATAACGGCTCCCTCTCATCAGGGGGAGGAGGACGATGTCTGTCAAATCTCTGTCAGCTGCAGGGTTTCCCTTGGGGGTTTGCAGTTCTCAGAGTCTGGGGACTTCACATGTCCTGAGCATCAGAATTCGTGTTTAGATGAAACCTTTCAAACAACTTCTGCAGCACAAGACAGAACTGTGCAGGCCTGGGACGGTGCAGCTGACAACTTGTGTGTCTCCTGGGCTGAGGGCACTCATTTCACCAGGGCCTGGGGTACAGAGAACAGCTCTAGAAATGCTCTGTGCAGATGTGGTGAAATCAACAAGGGTTTGCAGTGCGGGGGAAGGACTGCTTAAATATCTGCTTCGTAGGAGCAATGAAAATAGTTTGGTTGGGTTGGGTTTGACTATAGAATCATAGAACGGTTTGGGTTGGAAAGAACCTTAAGATCATCCCGGTCCAACCCCTGCCATGGGATACCTCACTCCAGACCATATTGCTCAAGGCTCTGTCCAACCTGGCCTTGAACACTGCCAGGGATGGAGCATTCACCCCTGCTCTGGGCACCCTGTGCCAGTGCCTCAGCACCCTCACAGTAAAGCACTTGTTTATATCCAACTTGAACTGCTCCTGCTTCAGTTTCAAACTCACCTTGAAACGTAGCAGCTTCTGCCCACCGGGGCTTGTGAGGAGGCTGAATGGCACACTGAACCTTGGCATCATGCTGTAAAACCCAGGGGGAACTCCTTGCCCATTGCACACGGGTGAGGCGCCGTCCTCATGTTGTCCTCTGCCTCCTACTCCCCTTTGCCTCCCATCTCTGCTAAACCATATTTAACCAAGCTGAAACCTGCCCATCTCTCACAGCTGTGCCAATGGAGGGGGTTACTACCACTACTCCTACTCCGTGGTGAGAGGCTGCGATCGTATCGTGCCGGTGGACATCTATGTGCCAGGTAGGAAGGGTGGCTCCACGTGCCATGGCACCAGCTCAGAGCAGCATGGCAGGGAAGTTCATTTTGCCTGTTTGGACAGTGCTTGGTGTAGTTTTAAAGATCTTTCTGTTTCAAACTGTGGTGCTGAAGTTGCAGGTGGTTCAGGAAGATCCAGGAAGTGAGTGGGGTGGTTCTGGTGATGCTTACTCAGCAGTAACTGTTGTGTAAAGTTTGGGCTATGGTTTAGTCAACCACATACTCCTGTGAGATATCACTTGATTGGGAACTGAAGCATTTCTATGTTTTAAAATGACCTTTCCAGAGAAACACTTTTGTTTCTTTAAACTCCAGAAGGCTTTCTTAAACCAATGCCTTACACAAAGGCAGAGGGAGATGGAAGCTACTTTCAGGCCAAGCCTGGGATTTGTCACTTCTCCATCTCCTGTCTACATTTCAGTGCAGCAAGCAGCCCCCGGGCTTCCTTTTTGTCTCTCTCAGGTTGCCCACCTACAGCTGAAGCTTTGCTGTATGGAATCCTGCAGCTTCAGAGGAAAATCAAACGGGAAAAGAAAATTCAGATCTGGTACAGGAAATAGCCTCTAATTTATGACCTCCCCTCTTGCTTGCCTCCATACGCACAATCAACCCGTGTCCTCACACGCCTTCTAATAAAACTCTACCTGGTTGAGATGCTCTTCTGTTGTTAATGCATCCTTCATATGGGAAGTGTTCTAACTAGATTAAAAAGCAGGAGTTGGCTTTGGTAACATTCACTGTGGTGGTTTCTGATCTGAATGGCTCTGAAGGAGGATGTTTGAAGTTACCTATGGTGACATAAAGGCTTTGCCTGAAACCTGGGTCTTGCTCTTTGACTTTGTTGGGAAGTTTTGAGACCAGCACAGGTTCAGGCCAACCCTGAGCTCATCTCCTACCCTCTACCTTTTGTTTATGATTCCTCTAGAGGATCTAATAAATCCCTCGTATCTGTGTGCACAGCAGCCAGAAATCAGTTCTGTTTCTGTAAGATTAAGTAAAATATTAATGCTAAAAATGTGACTACTGAAAATGAATGCTGCAGCACTCCTTGGCACAGGAAGAATGGAGCAGCCCCTGGCAGGTTTTGGTGCTGGATGTAGCCTGGGACGAGGGGCATCACAGCAGAATTACACACATGCTTTTGAAAGACAACTGATTTGCTCTGAATCAGCAGTGGTGGATTTCATATGGGTTTTTAATGGCTTTTATCCCTTCTGGGTAGAGAGAGGAAACATCACTCACACACTGTTGAACTGCGAGGAGGTTGTGAGGATCGGAATGAGCTGCAGTGGGCTTCAGCCAGAAGTACTGGGAAATCCATGGGGCAGTTGGTGCAGGAGCAGCAGAAGTGCCCCCGGCCACCCCGGGTTCCTGCTTTGGGTCGTTTGGCCAAAGGAGTTCTATAACTGGTCCAGCTTTTAGAGGATAGTGCTTGAAGCCTTTGGCCAAAGGCTCTGTGCCACACTCCTGGGTTACAGCTTCATTGAGGTACTCATTAAAGAGGTCTGAGCCTTGGGCAGAAACTCCCAGGACCTGGGATGGATGCCTGGATGCTGCATGGGACTTTGCAGATCCCAGAGGCCTCTCCAGGACAAGGGCTTCATACTGGGTGACATCCTCGGTGGGGCAGGGAGTCCTTTTTCCAGAAGGTTCCCTAGAGACCCAGGACTTCCATCCTAAGCCTCCAGCCACCTCCTGCCTCCAGATGAATCAGCTTCAATCTTCGCAGCACCAAAGGAGATAACAACCTTTTTCCTCCTCGTAAGTGTGCATAATCAGTCTCCTTTCCTTAAGTGTTTGCTTCCTGTGGCTTCAAGGCAGCCCCAAGGGATGGTGCCAGGCTGGCAGCACCCTCAGTGCTTAACAATGGTGGGGGTGATCATCTTGTGGAAGGAGTAGTACCTGCAGTCCTTGGGGGAGACCAGGTCCATCACCCTTGTGCTGATGTTCTCCTTCTTGAAGCCGGCCTCCAACAGGTGCCCTACCTGGGTCTCCTGTGAGAGAGGAGGGTGGGAAGGAGCAGGCAATGGCTTGGGCTGCCCAGATGCAAGTGGAGATGCTACTGAGCCCCAGCAGTCAGTGCAGGGACCCCCATCTTGGGCTGCTATGGGCAAAACCCTGCTGGCCTTCCCTCAAAGCTCCCTGCTAAGCCCTGACTGGAGGAGATAAGCAGCTGGAGGTGCTAAGCAGCTGGAGGGCTCTTGCATTGCTTCATGTCCACAGTGCAGCCAAGTGCTCAGGGATGCAGGAGGTGCAGAGCCTGATGGGGCAGCTTTGGGACCCTGGGTTGGGCTGGGGGGTGCCAGGTCCTCCCCATCCCAAGGAACAACGCTCACCTCAAACATCTTCTCGATGTCTGTGTACTTGGTCTTCAGCAGCTCCCCCCAGGAGGTCAGGTTGCAGTAGGTGAGGACCCCCCCGGGCTGCAGCAAGCGGAAGGCATGGTCCTGCAGTGGGGATGAAGGGGGGCTGGCTCAGCACCTACCTCCCACCTTACCCCCCCTCAAGCTCTCTCTTCTGCCTGCAGAGCCAGACATGGCCCCAGCCCTCCACACCCTCCTGCTTCTCCACCACAAATGTGCTGCCAATTGCCAATGCCACCATCGTGTTGGGGATGTTGATGTTTCCCCAGAGGGCAGGGAGGGGGCTGCAGACCAAACCTCAGCTCTGACTTTGACTCCTGAGCTTTCAAATCTCCCCAAACCTCCCCAAGAAGGGAACTCTGCACCCTTGCACAGGGCAGCTGCACCCCACCACGTTACCTTGATGAAGGTGAACTGATGTGTGTGCCAGGTCTCCTCCGACAGTGGGTAGGTGTCATACAGGATCCCTGCCCGGGAACACCAGAGACTGTCCATCAGCCAGGAGAGGCCCACGTACCAGGGAAAACATTCCCCCTTCCCAGCCTGTTACTTTTCCCTATTTAAACTGGCACCCATATCTCTGCCCCCCCTTAGACAGTGACAAGGGACACCCATTGCAGCCCATGGTGGGAGCAAGCCAGGCTGAGTGCTCAGCCTGCTTGCCCCCATTCATGGTGCAGCAACGTGCAGGGACCCTTCTGCCCTGGGCCCTGTCTCACTGCTCCCAGGCTCTGCTGTGGGGTCCAAGGAGGTGATCCTGCCCCTCTGCTCCGCTCTTGTGAGATCCCACTTGCAGCACTGTGTGCAGTGCTGGTGTCCTCAGCATAAGGACATGGAACTGTTGGAGCAAGTCCAGAGGAGGCCACAAGGATGCTCAGAGGCTGCAGCACCTCCTGTATGGAGCCAGGCTAAGAACATTGGGGCTGCTCAGAAGAGAAACTGTGTGGAGACCCCACAGCAGCTTCCAGTGTCTGAGTGGGGTTACAAGGATGCTGGAGAGGGGCTCTTCATCAGGGACTGCAGTGACAGGACAAGGGGTGATGGGTTCAAACTGAAACAGCAGAGGCTCAGGTTGGATACGAGGAAGAAGCTCTTCCTGTGAGGGTGCTGAGGCGCTGGCACAGGGTGCCCAGAGAAGCTGTGGCTGCCCCATCCCTGGCAGTGCTCAGGCTGGATAGAGCCTTTTGTGACATGGCCCAGTGTGAGGTGTCCCTGCAGAGGGTTGGACCCGGATGACCTTAAAGTCCTTTCCAACCCAAACCATTCTGGATTCTATGACCTCCCTCCGGTCCCACAGGCCTGGCTGCGGGTGTCTCACCACTGAAGTGCCCATCCGGCAGCGTCGGTGCCACGTCCTCCCACAGCCCCTTTATGGGTACAACCTGCAGGTGGGAGAGCAGAACAGTGAGCACCGGTGGTCAGCACAGACCAGCACCATGCACTGGAACAGCCCCCCCAAACCTTGTGTGGCTGCATGCGGGCCCATTCCTCCAACCGCCGGAAAACCTCCTCGTTGCACTCGATGATCCAGTGCTCCTGGATGTTGAACTCCTGCACCTTGGTGGCAGCGATAGCCATGCCGAAGCCCACTTCCAGCACACGGCCGCCTGGGGACGAGACGGTTGGACTTTGTCACCTTGTAGGTCTTTTTCAACCGGATTGGTTCCATGATTCTATGGCTCTACGAGGGCAGCTGGGCGGGGGCTGTCCCTGCACAGGGACACCGGGCGGCCAGCACAGGCCCAGTGAACACAGTACTGACCGCATTGGGGTGCAAAGCCAGGAGCAGCCCCATGCCCACATCATCCGCTGCCTCCCTGGCTACAGCCTGCAGCAGCCCTTTGCCCCCACTGAACCCTCCAAGTGGCTGCAGTGGGGATCAGCAACCCCTTGTCAAAGCCGAAGCACAGCCTGGAAAGCAGCAGGACACAGCAGGGCAGTGCTGTGCCTGCACCCCCAGACCCATCCCCATTCGGGAATGTGTCACCCTGACACGGGAGCACAAGTGCCACCGTGGCCCTGCTCCTGCTCTCACTGCATGGGGAGCACTGGCAGCGAGCAGGGTGCTCGCAGTGGGGACCCCTGGCAGCAACGTCCCCCCCGCATTGGTCACCCACAGGGAAGCTGCCCCATGGCATAACCCTGAGCCCCCCATTACCCCTCGACGCAGCCACGGCCGCCAGCGAGTGCATGTAGGGGGTCTCCCATCGCTCCATCACCGGCTTCCCCAGGATCTCCAGGTGAGCATCGGGAGCATCGTACGCGGCCACCGCATCCCGCCACGCCGCCCGGCAGTCCTCGCCCTCCGCGAAGATCGGACCCGCGGCTGCCCGGGAGCTCATGGCCGCGCCGTTATGCTGCGGGGACGAAGGTCCGCTGGGTGGACTCAGCTGTGCTGGAGGAGGGAAAGGGGCCGGTGGCTCCCGACCGGCTTTAAATAGCCATGGCTGGAGAAGTGCTGAGTGCGCATTGCGGGATGGGGCCCTCCCGGTGGGACGGGCAGGGGCACGGGGACGACCCCGCTCCCTGTGGCACCGCACTGTGCATGGCCGGAGGGGGGAGCACCACCGTGAACGGGCTGGGTTGGACCCGCGCAGCGGGGGGGACACGGATGAAGGGCTCTTCCCTTTCGGGGTGCACGGGGATTGACGCCCCCTGGTCCTGCCCGCCCCGTACGGGGAGCAGGCGGGCACTAGGACCCTGCGGGGCGGACTGCCCTTCCCGACGGCCCCCGCGCGCTCCGCCCCCCTGGGCGCGGCCCCGGAGACCCCGTAGCGAGG